>WBNM01023915.1:0-14275 GCA_013399055.1 Ramphastos sulfuratus
GCTGGAGCACATCCAGAAAAGGGTGAAGGCACAAATCTTGTGAGGGGTGGCTGAGCAAACTGGGGTTGTTTAGCCTGGAGAACAGGAGTCTGAAAGGAGACCTTATTGCTCTCTACAACTCCCTGAAAGGAGATTGGAGTGAGGTGGGGAATGGTTTCTTCTTCCAAGTAACAAGAAGTAGGGCAGGAGGAAACAGCGTCAAGGTGCACCAAGGATGTTTAGGTTGGACTCTAGATAATTTCCTCTCCAAAAGACTTGTCATGCCCTGGAACAGGCTACCCAAGGACGTGGTGGAGTCATCATCCCTGGAGGGATTGAAAAGATATGTAGTTGTGGTACTGAGGAACATGGTTTAGTGATGACTTGGCAGTGTTGGGTTAATGGCTGAACTTGATGATCTTAAAGGTCTATTCCAACCTAAATGATTCTGTGATTCTCTGTTCATTTGCAGCTCTGTGGTAGTATTCTGTCAGAGGTGTGATGGGAAGATACCTTCTGAGTCACTTAACAGAATTTATGGGCTTCATTCATGGCAAGGAGTGTGTATATATATAACAAAAAATTACAATACAGCAAAGATGTGTCAAAGACACTCTCCCAGTACCTGCAGGAAGTGAATGCCTGATGATTTTCAGAATAGTGATTAAAGGAATTGTGTGGGTTGAAAACAACTTTGAGGATTTGAATAGCTTAAACCTTCCAGTGACTTCAAAGGTGCTCGTTTCTACTCAGTTATATTTAGTTTAATCTATTTTTCGGAAGGGCAACTCAGTGTTGTGTCTCCCTTGGCTTTCCCAGGTACACTAAGTGGTACAGGGAACTTACCAGAACAGTCAGTGGTAAGGAAAGAGAAGTCCATTATTCTTTTTTCCTTCCTATGATGAATAAATTTAAACAAAGAAGTTCCTCTCTCCTTGCACTGGAAAGTACACTTCTCACAAAATCCCAGCATGGTAGGGGTTGGAAGGTATTTTCAGAGATCATCAAGTCCAACCTCCCCGGCAAAGAAGGATCACCCAGAGCAGTAGCCAAGGATGACGATGTTCAGAGAGGTTTGGAATCCCTCCAGAACAGGAGACTCCACAACCTCTTCGGGCAGCCTAGTCCAGTTCTCCAGCACCCTCACAGTAAATAATTTTCTCCTCTTGTTCAGGTTGAACCTTCTGGGTTCCAGTTTGTCTCTGTTGCCCCTTATCCTATCACTGGCTACCACTGTCTGTCCCCATCTTCTTGCTCCCTGTCCTTTAGCCATTGATCAATACTGAGAGGATCCCCTCTCAGCCTGATGGATAACAGTAGTCATCAGAGTTAGCAGACAGGAAATCTTGATATGCTTATCAGCATTGTAACAAATGGGCAAGAGCTCCATGTCTGTGTATTCTGTCCAGTCACTTAGAACAGGTCTGCTTCTCTGCGTCACATTCTCACACCACTGTTGGCCTGGGAATTGCAGTTCAATATGGTTCAACTTAACGATTCTCTGCATCTCAGCTGTTTAGCCTAGGTGGACTTGTTCCTTGCAATAATTATTGTCAGGGAGCATGTGAAAGCTCTCTGAAGGGCATGCTGCTGACAGGAGGATCTCCTTGCTACATTTTTCAGGCAAGTCCAACATAGGACAAAGACAGCTATCTAGACACATCCTAGAGAGAAAGTGATCTCTTGTGTAGCCTGCATGAGCTCACACCCATCAGTGGCATACCTGGTGACATCTTTCTTCCAGGAAGCGAGACAGAGAAAGGACAGAAATCAAGTGAAAGGACAAACATTTACAAGGATCAATAGTCAAAAGTTGGTTTGGGTCTTTGTGCCCAGTAGCTATTTATTGCCAGTCTTGCTTCTCATTTATTTTGTGCTTAGAAACCTACAGCAGATACCTGGAGACCCACGCTGATTGGAAAAGGGCAGAGATTGTGCACAAACCCAGCCCATGCCCCAGGGAGCTTACAGTCTAGATAAAGGACAAGATAAGAAGGAGACAGTGAGGTAAAGAAATGAAGATAGTTCAGGCTGTCAAAGTCATTCTTTGGTGGTGGGCCAACTTCTTTTCCAAGGCACTCATGTAACCAGCACTGCAGGGAGGTGCAATTAGTCATTAAATTGCTTCAGATTACTTTTTACTCTCCTATTTCTTCTCCCAGCCAGTGCTTTCGATGTCGCCATCAAATCCAGTGAGTACTTGAGTGACCTGCTGGACCAAGCCTCCTTTCATTTCTTTGTGACCGCACGAATCAATGAAACAGGGAAGATACTGGCCGTGCAGAAGGCAACAGCCCTGATGATTCCAAGCCTGAGGATCAAGGTAGCTCAAGGCTGGGGTGGAGAGGTGTTAACCACCATGATGTGCATGGGCTGTTCTCTACAACACTGTTACACTGACTTCTGAAATTGGGGGGCGTATGTCAACATCCACTTTAGACCTTCAGCCGAACATAAAGCAGAAACTGGATGGAGTGTACAAGCGCGTGTAGGTATGTTATATGTCGTACTGAGTATCTCTGCATTAAAGGCTGAGAATGAGCATCACCAGTAGCAGAGAACTGAAGTGATCTCTGAGAAAGGAGAGGAACAGATCTGAGAAAGCTGGAGAAACTCAAAGGATAAGGGCAGTTATTCACTCAAGTGACTCAAGTCTTCTAACTCCTTCAGTTTTCTGTTCTATTTGAAGCAACACAGCACAGAAGCCTCTTGCTAGGAATGAAGGACAATGCCATTGAGGTGACTTTGTTTGGAAAATTCCTGCAAGTGTTGCGGAAAACCCCTTCAAACTTTGACAGGCAATGTCCATGTGGGACTGTGTTTTCAGGATTGTTGGATGGGGCTCTGAGCAACCTGCTCTAGTTGAAGCTACTCCTGCTAGCTCTAGAGGGATCATATTAAATGACCTTTAGAGGTCACTTCCATGCCAACCCATTCTGTGATTACAGGGCCTTACTGTCACTCTGTGACACTGCTGTCAGCGGAGCTCTCTGGAAGCCAACCATGAGTCTCACCACTTTCAGTGTAAAAAATTTTCCTCCTCATACCTAGACTGAATCTCCTCTCTTTTAGTCACCCTTCATCCTGTAACAACAGACTCTGCTATGAAGTCTTTTCCCATTTTTCTCATCTGCCCCTTAAAGTATTGGAAGACTACAATAAGGTCTCCCTGGAGCCTTCCTTTCTCCAGGCTGAAGCCCCAGTTTTCTCAGCCTGTCCACAAGCAGAGCAGTTCCACCCTTGGATCATTTTTGTGCTGTTCTCTAAATCTACTCCAACAGGTCCAAAGGTTGTATACCAAGGGGGATTTTATTATTATAATCTTGTGGAGCTTTGCCCTTTCTTTGTCTTGCAGACCCAAGGTGAGATGGTAGCTGGTAAACAAATGTCTGTGACTGTGGAATTCACCAATCCTCTGACAAAAACTCTGGAGAATGTCACACTTCGCCTTGAGGGGCCTGGTGTGCTGAGAACAATGAAGCAGCAGTTCAGGTAGGGAAAAAAGAACAACAAGTTGGGAGTTCAGCCCCTGCTTGTTCGTAAGGAAGAAACTCAGGGGAGACACTTAACTAATGCTGTGCTGTGTAATTCAATTTGAACACTCCTGCCTTACGTTAACGTTCAATACACAGGGGAGCTATAGGTCTCAATAGTCAGAAGTCAAGCTGTCCAAAGAGCCTGTGAGAGCATTTCATCTGCTCAATACAAGTACTGGAGGAAGAGGTAGTGGTTGTGGGTAGTTGCTAATGTAACCTGAGTTTGCTTTTTCACTGTATTACGTTATTTTTAGTGCTTGACAATAGCACCTACAAGTCGCTATCACAGAAAGGAAGATTTATCTCCTATGCATGAAGTGTTTACTGTCATTCACACAGTATGCACAGCTCACATCCTCTGCTGCTTTTCAAACAGGGCTTTTCTTCACTTGTGTTAGTTGTGATTATACAAGATGTTCAGGTATATCAGATGATCTCTGCGAGCTCATGTCAGGGCATAAAGGGTGCGTTAGATGCAACATAGTTGCCAAGCATTAGTGCTGGGCTGGCCACTAGGTGACCAACGGAGGTTCTCTATGGACCCCACTCCCTTCCCAAAGGGAAGAGAAAGGGAATAAGGGAGAGAGACTGATGGGTCGGGAAAGAAAATGAAACCAGCTTGAAGGGAAATAATAACAATAAAACAAGATAGAAACAGACTAATATCCAACCCAACCCCTGATGGCAATGACATCACTGTCACCATTGGTGATGGGGGTCAGGCCCTTGGAAAGTCCCAAACAGGATTCAGCCGCAGATGAGAACTGCATTAAGGAGCTGGACTTTGGAAGGTGGCTTCAGGAATACACTGGTTGGGATGGAAGGCAGAATAGGCAGAGTTGTTGGACCCCAGCTGTTGAAGAAGAGGCTTGAATCTGGTAATGCCTCAGCTTTATCCTGAAAATGATGATGTCCATGGACTGGAATCCCTTGTTGGTCAGTTTAGGGTCACCTGTTCTGTCTGCTTCTCCCTGCACGTACCACCTCTGACTTCTTTCACACCAAGGTGGGAAACAAGATTTAGAAGTGCCCATGGCCTGCACAGGAGCAAGTCTAAGCAACAGCCTTTCTGCATGCCAGCCCTTGGCAGTAACTCTAACCATCAGCTAGAAGCAAGCCACTGTTTGTGAAAACATTCAGTGTCAATCACTGAGCAGAGACTGAGCTGAGAAGTCAAATAACTGAACAGAATTGATTATGCTCTATCTCAGATCAAGAAACACATTCATGTTCCTCTGATCTGCACCTCATCCTGACACTGTGGTGCAGTGGAGCTATATGCAAAGGAAGTTTTTCTCCTAAAGCCTCTTTCCTTTTGAGTTCAGTTTTATAAGCTCTGCATTAGCCACTTCCAAGATATATAACTGAACTCCTTGGAAAATTTCTGCAGCTGTCTTGGGCAGCCAAAGCAATGCCATCTATCAGTACCTGTGCTGATGGTCCCCAGGAGTGTGCAGAAGGAGTTTGAAAAATTGCCTGTGCTTCAGCAGCTGCATAAACTGTCAGCATTATCTGCAGCTCAGAGAGCAGCTCTGAGCCCAACTGCACCTGGGCCAGGAATAAAAAGATCAAACCCAGTCTCCAGAGTGGAGCTGGGTAGAAAAATTACTGTGAATGGGTATCATACTATGCTTGCTGTTTGCAAGTGTTATGTCACAGGTGCTGCTGAACGTGACTCAGCATACTCCATATGAGTTACACAGCTTGCGGCACCAAGCCTGCATTGCTGCCCAGCCCTGCCAGCATCCCCCAGTATTCTGCGTCCTTCCTGAGCCAAAAGCTGCTCTTACATTCAAGGATGTAGGAGCTGTCAGGTGCATCAAAGGCATAGGGGCTAGGGAGAAAAATGACTCATGGAACATTTTCCTTCATGCTCATTTTCCTTCAAGTCACCATGTTTTCAGGAGTGCCCTTGGAACTGTTTAAAATGGAAATGGATCGGCTTACTCATATTAAGCTTTAACTCCTCTGAGATGAAGGAAGGCTGCAGGTTACACACACACAGAGGACAGAGCAAGGGGCAGTTGTAGTTTATTTAAATAATAATTGCGTTTGCCTCCATGCATTCAGAGTGATAAATAGCTCTGGCATGGTGATGGCTCAGCATATTACACAGAACCATTCATCACTGAATTATTTCCTGGGAAAATCAGATAAAGGTGGCTTTACTCCATTTACAAAGAAAGTCAAACCTATTCTATGTTTTCCTCACCTTTGCACTGCTTCCCTGTCCATCAAGGATTGTTACATATAGGATGTGGCTTTTGCAGTTCTTAGTGAGGATAAGACTTCTGACCTCACTGTATTTTGAAGGGAGTTATTTGTGTATCATTCACAAAACATGTTTGGGTAAGCCAACTTATACCACATTCTGGGAATGTAGTGGGGCTTCAGCCTTCACTATCCATAAAGACTATCTCTACCTGAAAGGAGATTTGAGTGAGGTGAGGGTCAGCCTCTTCTTCCAGGTAACAAGCAACAGGGTGAGAAGAAACAGTCTCAGGTTGTGTCAGGGGAGGTTTAAGTTGGACATTAGGAAAGACACTGAAAGAGTGGTTAAGCCCTGTAAGGGGCTTCCCAGTAAAGTCTTCAAAAGCATGTATATGTGATGTTGAGTGACACGGTTTAGCAGTGGACTTGGCAGTGTTAGGTTAACAGCTGGGCTTGATCTTGATGGTCTTTTCCAATCTTAAATATTCTATGATTATGTGATTATAGATATAGGGATGTTAATAGAGAGAGAGATTAGCCTTACACAGATGAGGAGCATGACTCACGGGAAAAAACTTGGGCCGCAGAAATTCCTACGTGGGGCATAATCTTTGCATGATAAATGAGAATCCACTAGGGAGTGATGGCATGTTGTAAAAGGATTTTAGTCAAGCATACATTCACATTAGCAGGTAAGTCACTTCAGGTGTTTCTACAAGTCAAAGCTCAGCTGCTGTTAGCATTTGTAGAGAAGAAAGTTGATTTAAAAGTAGGACAGTAGAGAAACAGGAAAAGCTGAGTTTGGTTTCCCAGCACAGATGTTGCCTTCCTGCACACACATTTATATACTATAAATCAGAGATGGTTGCACAGTGAAGATGTGGTCTAGAAATCTTCATCCTTAGAGAATTTGTCTCCCAAGTGCTCAAGAAAGTGGAAACTTCTGTAATCTCTTCCTCACTCTTCACACAGATAATCCCATAATTTCAAAAGGTATTTAAACATGTGATGCAATCACAGTCATTGCCTATGGAGTCTCCTCTGGAGAGATTCCAAACATATCTGGATGTTGTGATCCTGGGCAACCTGCTGTGGGTGACCCTGCTTTAGCAAGAGTGTTGGAATAGATGATCTCCAGAGGTCACTTCCAACCCCCTCATTCTGTGATGCTGTGAAAACATCATAGGACATTTATGAGAATGAGTCAAA
Organism: Ramphastos sulfuratus; assembly: GCA_013399055.1. Classification (NCBI taxonomy): domain Eukaryota; kingdom Metazoa; phylum Chordata; class Aves; order Piciformes; family Ramphastidae; genus Ramphastos; species Ramphastos sulfuratus. Next base: position 6,936 of record WBNM01023915.1, read on the forward strand.
CACAAAAAACTTGAGATGCACACCTGCAGTCTCTCTAGTTGTGGGCCAGTTTGAAAGCACTGGCTGACTAACCTTTCATTTTTCCTTACAGGCAAATCCCAGCCAACTCTACCTTGACCTGGGACGTAAAATGCATCCCCAAACAACCAGGGTTGCGGAAGCTTATTGCAAGCTTGAATTGTGATGCTTTGAGGCATGTGTATGGTGAGCTGAATGTCCAGATTCAAAAACCATGAAGCAAGATGATGCCTTCATCTCTCATTTAGCTCTATTTCAAAGTGTCACAGGGCAGGAGGGAGGAAGAGGTAGAAGTCTGCTTATTTAAAGTTTGGTCAGGGTTGTGCTGAAGAAAATTTGATTAACTAATTGGTAAGACTGGAGAGAGAATGAAGAAACACCTAAATATTGAAGGATTTAAAATGTGACACAGGTAATTAGAGGCAATTCTAGGCCACATTATTCCTATATTTCGCTTTTCTTTGTGATATATTGCTTTAGTGCTGCAAATGAATCTGAAAAGCTCCATTCACCAAAGTAGTCTGAACTTTAATTTTAATTAAGGCCTGATATTTCACTGAAGAAAAAAAAAATATCCACCACCAAAAACTCAGTTATAAATCACTATTCTGTGATTCCACAATATAAACCTGCTTTCCACTTCAGGCTTTTTATAACTCCGGTGTACTAGGAACTTAAAGTAAAGCATGTTTTACTGCTGACTGCACTTGTGTCTTGTCTTCTGTATTTGGATCAATCTATTCCATCTAGCAGCACTGTAGAGACCACTTGCTGTTCAGGGGAGACCTCACTCTCTACAACTCCCTGAAAGGAGATTGGATCAAGGTGGGGGTTGGTCTCTTCTCCCAAGAAACAAGCAATAGGATAAAAGGAAACAGCGTTAGGTTGCACCAGGGGAGGTTTAGGTTAGACATTAGGAATGATTTCTACCCCAAAAGGCTTGCCAATCCCTGAAACAGGTTGCCCAGGGCAGTGGCAGAGTCCCCATCCCTGGAAGCATTGAAAAGTTGTATAGATGTGGTGCTGGGGGGCATTGTTTGGCGGTGACCTGGCAGTGCTGGGTTAACAGCTGGACTTGATCTTAAAGATCTCTTCCAAAATGAGTCTGTGATTCTTGTAAAACTTTATGATCTTGAAGGCCTTTTCCAACCGAAATGATTCTATGATTTTCTGATTCAATGATTCTATAACATGTCAGAGCTCATTAAGAGGCCCATGTGCTCCAATGAAGCCTCACTTAACCTCACTTCTGAAGTGTTTCTCTCAGCTAAGTATTTTAAGGCATTCTACTAATAGTAGTGAAGCTGAGTAGTTAACCAGGAGACAGGAGATTATAGTTTATAGGAGGATATATTGAAGCAAAGAGAAGTGATAACCAGGAACAGAGGCAGAGTTTTCAATAGCTTTTGACATCACCACACTCTCGCTCTAGGAAGAGTTGCTCACATGCAAAGGGAATGAGATTTAAAGGTCCCTTCCAACCCAAAATATTCTATGATTCTATGATAACTACTCACACTGCTGCTGCTCACTCCTGTGTAAGACACAAACAGGCTGTACTCTGTAAGCAACAGCCAAAATCTACCTTTAGAAGTAATGCAATGCACTTCTGATAGTCCAACTTAAAGAGAAAAATAAATAAATCTGGTCTCCTACAGGTCTGGTATCCTGTCAGCAGGAATTCCTGCTGCACTCCACAGAGTGGCAGTGATCTGGTTTGATCACTGGAAGTATCTTTACACTAATCGAGCTGTATCTGCGCTTTGTGATTGTACCAAGATGCATGTTTTGGGAATTTGTCTACTTGTATACCAGATCCAAATCCCCTTTGCAGCTGTAAGAGTTTGCTCTGCTGATTGCTTGGAAGTTTGTTGAGTTTGTTGTCCTCTAGAAAGCAAACAACTTGAGCTAATTTAGGGAACTGTTAAAAAGATGATGGTGCAAAGCCTCTGCTGCCTAAACAGTTTAGTTTATAGGAAGACATTTTCCTCTACTAAGACAGGCTATTATAAACCCCACTGCAACACACTAGTGAATTATTTTCTGCCTTTCAACATAAGGTAGCCACAGTTTTTGCATTATAAAACAATACTTTGTGCTCCAATCAGCTAGCTCTGCAAGTCTTTTCACCTAATAGACCTGACTCCCAAAGCTCTGTTGGCCTCATCAGCATTACTGGTTTTGCATTCAGAGACACTTAGCACTGGGGAAGTGCCAGCCTCTACCTTCAAATTAACTTGCATCCAAATGTGGTTACAGCTGAAGGTATGAACTTAGGCTAATGGAAAAAGTCATTATTTTAAGGAAAAGGGGTGGAAAGCAGACTTCAGGATGTGGGTGGCCAGGAATATAAGAAATTAAAATAAATATTAAGTATCTTATTGATATCTTACCATGATGTTCTTATAAGAGGTGGGGTTTTGCTGTTTGTTTTTTTTTTTTTCCCTGAGAAACAGCATTTTGCTAGCTGGACTCCCAAAAACCCACAGAGTAATGGTCAAGGTGAAGACACCACATTCATCTTTGCAGTACTTTGATTCCTTCCTAGCACAAACAAAGATATGAGCACCTTCTCTCTCCATCATCGTGTTTTCCACAGCACCTTCCAGCCCTACTTTGCCTCCTCAGCGTGGCTGTGAGGCCACTACAGTCTTTGCCATGAGCTTTGCTGATCATTCTTCCTCTTTCTCTGCAGTGCTGCAGAGGTCCCTGTCCAATCTCTCCATGCAGCCCCAGGGGTGCACTGAAATACTTTTTACATGAGAACTATCATCTGGGATGGAGAGCTTTTGGTCTGGTGCTCATTTGCTGGAGTCCCTGGGCTGATGAATGTAATGTGCAAAACACTTGCCTGGGTTTTAAAGACCTTGTGATGGTTTGGGAGTTCCCCACCCCCCACACACTTTGTAAAATGACCCAGACTAGACTCAGCCAGCTGGAAGTTAAGGACTGAAGCTCTATTTACATCTCAGCACAATATACAAGCAGATATATACACTATATACAGGAATATTTACAGAAATATACAAGTTAAAGGTAATACAGAAACACAACACCCCTCCCAGAAATCAGAGTCCCCAGGAGGGGCTCCCAACCACCCTTCCACCTTCTCCCCACCCCTATACCTTACCCCAGAGTTTGGTTTACGTGCAAGGTGAGTTTGGAGGATCATCCAGGGGGGTTAGAAGGAAAGTGGTTAGTGAGGTTATTCGGCAGAAAGGAGAAGGCAAAAAGCTAGAAAGCCAGAGACTCTCTGAGCCTGTGAGGCTCTGTCTTATCTATGTTTTGTGTTCTTAGTCTTATACATCTCAGCAAGCCTATGAGTGAAGTAGACATCACCATTGTTTTCCTTTCACAGCCTATAATATAATTTTCTCCATTAAAATATTCCAATTATCCTCAAACCAGGACAGACCTGCTTGCAACTTTAAAATAATTTTTTAGAAAACAATTCTGCTTTACCTTCTCCCCTAAGCCAGATAATTCACTCACTTCCTGAGTTGTATAAATTGCTTCTCCTCATGCTTTCCTAACAATGGCAATGGTATTTTTCTGGGGAAAGTGCCTCTCTTCTTAAACATCCATCTTCTCTTGCAACTTACTTCCTCATTGGGATCATAATTCTCTGCAATATCTTCATTTATTTCTTCTGGAAATGTTAATAAAACTTAGTTCTTCATAAAGTGATCTGTAAATGTAAACTGTCAGGATTAAGAGGAAGAGACCAGTGATTTTTGCAAGTTCATGGAATCCTAGAACAGTTTGGGTTGGAAGGGACTTTCAAAGTCCTTCTACATCTAGTCCAACCCCCTACAGTGAGCAGAGACATCTTCAGTTAGATCCGGTTGCCCAGAACCCTGCTCAACGTGACTCAGAATGTTTCCAGGGATGGGTACTTCAGTTCCCAAGTTGAAACTGAGATGCTGCAAGACAGATTGATTTTCCAAACCTTCTAAAAATAAGTTTTGCCCCCTAGTGGGCAAAAGTGGGTTGGGTTGGATGCACACAAGTGATCAAGACGAGCAATGCCTACTACCAAGTAACCAGCACTGACTGGCCTATGGCCCTGAGTATGGAACCTTGTGTCCAAAACAGCACACTGGAAATATGTGTTGTGGTCACAACTAAGGCTATGCCCCTGTTCCCTTCACTTCTGGCATGACTACTGCAGGATTCTGAAAGTCTACCACCCCAACTTGCCTCCAGGCACACATACACCTTCTTATCCTCCCATCTAAAAGGATTTAACATTTTACTTTCAGATGGTGAACCTGCCAGCAAGGTTCCCAAATAAATGGCAAGTCTCATGTATGAGGAAAATTTATTTTATAACCTCATTCTGCAGAACACAAGAGCTCTGGAAAAGGCTTGCTCGTGGTCCCACAGCAAAGTCACCTGTAGTGGTTTGGGAATTACCCACCCCCCCAACCACCCACCNCAGTTATATACAATTTAAAAGTAATACAGAAACACAGTCAGACTGCCCAGGAGGCTCCCGATCAACCTTCCCCCCACCTCTCCCTTCTTTCCCGCCCCTCAGAAATAACCAGATCAATCTCTGTATAGCTCACGTGATAAATCTGCAGAGATCTGAGATGAGATGTCAAAAGATGACAAGGAGGTTAGAGGAAAAAGGCTTGGATCAGGCTACATAGATCTATTGCAAAGGAAAAGAACGGCGAGATGCAGCCAGACCCACACAGACCGACAGAGAGCAAGAACTGAGAACTAAGTAAGAAGTGTGTGAGGAGTGCCTTATCTGTGCTTTGACTATTTGCATCTCTCAGCAGAAGAATGAGTGATATAAGAGTCACTGTTATTTTCTTCTCGCAGCCAAGGATTTAATTGCTCTCAGTAAAAAATATTCCAATTAGCGTCAAACCAGCAATCACCAGACTGCAATCAGCAGCTGCGTGCTCGAACCTTGTGAGCACCTTCGTCCAGCCTCAAGGCCAGGGTGGGACCTGCCTTCTTGACAACAGCCCTGCTGCTTTTGCAACCACAGAGCTGCAGGGCCAGTGGTCATATCTTAAAACACTGAGTGGCCATAGGCCACAAGAGATGAATTTTCAAACTGGTCCTGACCATCAGCCCTGAGTTTCGTGTCCTTCCATTAGACTATAAACATGCTGGATTAAGCTATTTTTTTTGTAGAGCGAGCAGCCAGTACAGCCAAGGATGAGGCCTCTGAAGTCCACAGCTGGGCTCTCAGATTTTCAGGTTTTTGTTTTCATCTGGCTCTGACATGCTGAGATGGTCTTGCTTTCAGGAGCAGTGGTATCCTTCCCTCTGGGGAAAAGAAAGGCTGTGGGCATTGTACAGCAGAGTGACAGCTTTGTGCTGTCTCCATTGCCTGGATTTAAGCTTGAGACTAGATATAAGAAAGAAATTCTTTACCATAAGGGTGGTGGGACACTGGAGCAGGTTTCCCAGAGAGATTGTGGATGCCCCCTCTCTGGAAGGGTTCAAGGCCAGGTTGAACGAGTTCTTGAGCAACGTGACCTAGTGGAAGGTGTCCCTGCCCACAGCAGGAGGAGTAGAACTAAACGACTTTTGAGATCGCTTCCAACCCTAACCATCCTATGTTCCTATGTTTGCATGATTCCATGAAAATTGGTCTGTGTCTTGAGCTGTGCAGGTGATGGTCGATTTTGACAGCCAGCTTGGAAACAAGTGAGAGAAGGTCCTCAGTCTTATGATCAGTGAGACCCTCAAAAGAAAGGTGGATGTCCATGACCTCTTTGTAAAGCCTGAACAGGGTGAAAGAAAGGGGAATGCCAGAGCAGAGCTGTGAGACAGTCCTATAGATCAGCTGAGCTATCTTCCATTTTTATTTCAGGCAGAGATAACAGCAGCACAGATCGGGAAAGGAGAGTGGAGTTAGAGTTGCAGGTGCAAGAAGTTTCTGGGAGAGCCTGAAAGTGAGCTGTTAAAGATCTCCTGGGTATGGAAGACATATGCTTTGTTGCTTGCTTTTGACCACCATAGGTGAATGGGTCTACTGACTGGACAGCCCAAGCGTGGGAACTGTACCCCTGTGTGCCAAGCATCATACCTGTAGCACAGTGGCTTGGAAGCAGGTGTCTCGTGGGAGTGGATCCTTCACAGACATGTTTTTGCTGGGCTGTTTTAATAAATCAAGAAAGAAAGCATATTCCAACCAGCAATTCCTTGTTATTATTTCAGCTAACTCTGAACCCCGTTACTATTTTGGCTCAGCCACCTGCTCACAAATCTTAGTTTGTTGCTAAGTGTCAAAATACCCTAAATCAAAACTGGTGTCTCAGCTAGCAACCAAGCAGCAGTAACACCAACAAGTCTGCTACATGATTCACATGCAGCATCTCTGTGTCTGCTACTATGAGAAGAGCAACTATAGAGACTAAGTAGGTCTGCATGAGCATAAAGATCTATCAAAATTCTTTCACTTATTTTAAATAAAAAATACATATTCCAGGGATTTAGAACATTTTAGCATCGTATCTCCCCTCCTGAATGACTGAAACTTTATATTCATGTGATATAGGAAGTCTTAACTCAAATCAGTGTTTTTCAGACATAGTACAAAAACACTTTGTAGGACTTCTGTTTGTTTTTTACTAGAAGTGAATATTTTGACACAGGACAAAGGAAAAGTGCAGGTAATTTTTTAGTATTTGGCTCTGGAAGTGCAAAGATCAGCAAAACAGAATTTGGCTATGGGGATGTTTGGATTATGGCAATGTACTGTGTTGCTTCCATGTAGTTTGGCTCTGGGTTTGCTCCACATTGCTGGAGAATGTTCATGTGTGCAAGAGGATGAGGCTCCAAACATCTAAATACTCACCAGCAGTGACTCAGAAACCAGAAGACATTAATTCATAACAGAATCAGACAAAATCACAGACTGGTTGAGATCGGAAGGCACCTCTGGAAATCACCTAGTCCAACCCCTCTGCTCAGGCAGGGTCACCCACAGCAGGTTACCCAGGATCACAATGTCCAGATGGGTTTAGAAACTCTCCAGACAAGGAGACACCACAACCTTTCTGGGCAGCCTGCTTGTGATGGGTTTAGGGAGTTACCCGCCCCCCCACACTTTGTAAAATGACCCAGGCTAAAACTCAGTCGGCTGGAAGTTTAGATGAAGCTATATTTACAGCTCAGCACAATGTACAAGCAGATATATACACTATATACAGGAATATTTACAGAAATATACAAGGTAAAGGTAATACAGAAACACAACACCCCTCCCAGAAATCAGAGACCCCAGGAGGGGCTCCCAACCACCCTTCCACCTTCTCCCCACCCCTATACCTTACCCCAAGGTTTTGAGGATC
>WBNM01023915.1:14635-32222 GCA_013399055.1 Ramphastos sulfuratus
AGGAGAGGAGAGGACTCATGAGCATTCCACTTGTGCATGAATCAAAGAGGTGTAGTTTGTCTTCAAACGTGTGCAAGAAAAACAAAAAAACAACAAAAGAGAACAACAAAACTGCAATTAAACATGAGGGGGAAAAAAGGAAAACTGGAAAAAGATAGGAGTAGAGAAATCCGTAGCCCCTCTCCTAGTAAAGCTGCTCTCTTGCATAGTAAGAGCAACGTAAGATGTTCAAGGAGAAATCCTGTTCCCACTGCAGTCAACTCTGTTGCTACTTTGGACTTGATGCCACAATTTCATGTGTTCTGCTGCGAATGAAATGCATGAAAATTCATTGTACAAATCCTGCCACGAAAGAATGGGCCGAGAGTGTGGAGGGATTATTTCTCATCCCTCATTAAAACTGGACACTCCACACTGTAGAAACCTAGTTAAGTACATTTTTGGCATGGTGCTCAGAAAGATAGCTTCAGATACAACCATCAGTGAAATAGGGAATGTTAATAATGCCATTCTCTTATCCATAAAAAGCCTTACTGTAAGAACAGGAAGCTAAATAAGATACTTCTATTGCTGCTTTCCTCCAGCACAAAGGTATTTAAATCAGCTATAATTAGATATAATGTAACTTGAAAAAAAAATCCTGAAAGGGCAAAATTACAATAATCAATGCAATAATGGGGGATGAGACCTTGTATTTTAGCTAGACCTCCACCTTAAGTCAAGCACTGTGAACACCAGCTTGTTCTGCTCTCATAGAATCATTCTGGTTGGAAAAGACCTTTAAGATCAGCATGTCCTGCCATTACCAAACTCTTCCAAATATGCTGCTAAGCCATGTCCCTTGGCACCACACCTCTGCAACTTGTAAACACCTCCAGGGATGGGGATTCCACCATCTCCCTGGGCAGTCTGTTCCAGTGTTTGAGAGTCCTTTAAGTGAAGATGTTTCCTTTAATATCCAATCTAAACCTCCCCTGGTGCAACTTGAGGCCCTTTCCTTTCATCCTGTTGCTATTGGGCTTCAACTTCCTTTCAAGTAATTGTAGACAGTGAGAAGGTCTCCCCTGAACCTCCTCTTCTCCAGTCTAAACAATACCAGTCCTTAGTTGCTCCTCACAAGACTTGTTCTCCAAAATCTTCACCAGCTTCATTGCTCCAGCACCAAAATGTCCTTCTTGTAGTGAGTGGCCCAAAAGTGGACACAGTATTCGAGACATGGCCTCACTAGTGCTGAATCCAAGGAAATGGTCCTGGTCCTGATGTTGACACTCTTCCTGATTACAGGCCCAGATAAGGCTGTGTCTGGGAATCATGTGAAGCAGCAGTTCCTCTAGCACTGCTCTGTTTCAGATGTTGAAGACTTGACAGTTTCATGTGTTCTGATGAAGAGCTAGAGAATGTCATCTGTGCTAGCCACATCCATTAGACAGGGTTTGCAGCACCAGGCAGAAAATCCACTGTCTACAATTTTCATGAATTGAGATACTGGTCCTTGAGACATGAATGGGAAGAATATCAGGAATGCACTTGTGATAATGAGTCACAGGTTTAAAGGGCTGCTGCTAGGTGAATATTTCTTTTCAGGACCTACTCCTCTTACTTTAGATGATGAGGAATCTCAAAGAGAAATTCTTTTATCATAGAGAACTTCAGTGAGGGAGGCTGGTAAATCCAGTCAGATTGGAGGGCCAGGGACAGGAGTGTTTGTTCACTTGAAAAGAGAGAAGGCAGAGAAAGGAAAACTATTAGAAGAGATGCAGTTAGCGGTGATGGCAAGAGAGGCATCTCATCATGTTACTAGTTGTGGTGCAAAATGATATGGAAAGTTACAGAGACAGAGGACTGTCATGACCTGGTCCTCCCCTTACCAACCCTGGTCAGCAGGATGTGGGGGGGGTGGTCATTCTGAGATTTAAATAATTTCCTTGGAGTAAGTGAAGGAGAAACGGCACCAAAGGGCTGATGAACTAGGTATAAGATTGAACCAGAGCAGTAGGAAAATAGGAGCGAAAAGCAGTGGGAAAAATACATACCAAAGAGAAGAGATATTACCATTTCCCTGGCTTGAAAATCGCAGCACTGTGGCAGATGCAGTTCCACGTTTGTCGGTGGCAGCAGGGAGCAGGTCAGCACCACGTGGTCTCCTGTAGGCCGCGGGCAGCGCGAAGCAGAGGCGCAACACCGGGCTGGGCTCTGGGACGCAGGCAGCGGTGCGATCCGAACGGTGCGGGGCCAGCAGTACAGGCTGCCTGCCGCAGAGCCCTCTAGGCACGTAGGCAGCAAGGGTGACTGAGCAGAGTGCAGCAGCGGCACTGGAAGCAGGGCTTTGCCCCGTGGCTGCCTGCCATGGAGCCCTCTAGGCATGCAAGCAGCAGGAATGGAGAGGTGCAAGGCAGAGCAGAGCAGGCAGTGCCGAGCAGAGCCAAGCAGATTCCTCCAGCCCCTTCCTCCTGCTTCCCCCTAAGCCTCCCAGTTTATCTCCGCACTCCCAGACCCAGGCGGCCGGCACAGGTCAGGGCAGCACCCCCAGGGCCGTGCAGAGTGCCATGTCCCCACTTGCCCTTCAGTGGCACTATTTGAGACAATGGAAACACTTGGGGTCTCAGAAGGGCTTTGCTGCTGCGTGCACAGATAGCATCATGCGGTTCTTGTTCCTTGTGGGACTCACATTCACTAAGAGCACAGGCCTCCTGCTCCTTGAGCTGCCAGGCTCCCTGCTACCTTGGCACAGATGTCCACAGGACTATCTCTGGTATCCTCTATCCTAGTGTCAAGCACACCAAGGTGAGCAGCACTGCGATACACCAAAGGGGCTATGTGCTTGGACAGTTACTTCACAAAATCACAGATGGGTGTTGGAAGGGACCCCTGGAGGTCACATAGTCCAACCCCCTTGCTAAAGTAGGGTTGCCCAGGGGAGGCTGTGTATTTCATTTGCTGTTTCATGCCTGCAAGCAGGTTATCTTCCATTCTCTGTTGAGACAGCACATTCCAGGGGTTGGGATCCCCTTCATGAACTTGCTTAATGGCTCACTGCCATGTTGTAGTCCTTGACTTCTTTCTGGGAGATGGATGAGACTGCAATGCTCCATAACTGAATGGTAACTCAGCATACAACAAGGAGCATAAGGGAGAGGGATGCATTTGAAGATATTGCCATCACAGCCCTCCCATCTTCCTTGGGTTCTGCTTTCACTCCAGCTTCCTAAGAAAATTATTAATCTAAAACTAAAATCATAAAGGAGCCTTCCACATTGATGTGTAAAACACTCTTGGACCCAGAGCTCCAAGATCTCACCAGCTTGTGGAGGCTGTCAGCAGGTCAGTGCTGTGAGTGAAGTTTATTATCAGGGCTGACAAGGTTGTGACTGTCTGTGCTAGCAGCAGATCATGGGGTTTCTCATTCAGTGCCTCTTATTAACAACAACCCCATGTTCCATGTTTTTGTTTGTAGCACTGATTGAGAGCACTGTAAATCTGCAAGTGAGCAGTACAGGGACTTGAGATAGAAGTCAAAAGGGTCAGTCTTGGAGGAGAAGAGCTTTATGAAAGTGTGCACTGCCCATGATTCCCCTGGTTTGCTGTGATAGAAATTCTAAAGAAAAGAGCATGAGAGCTAATACACAGGAGAAGCAGGCTGCCCTGGTGTTCTTATGCTCTCTTGTCTCTAGAAAGTGGTGCTCTTGGACATACGCAGCTACCTTGCAGACATTATCAGATAAAAGGCAGTTTGCCTGACCAAAAAGAAAAAAAGAAAACCAAGAAAAGGGAAAGAAGGGAGGAAAAAAAAAAGGAAAGAAAATATGAAAGGAAATGAAAAGAGAATAAAAAGGTATATATATAATTTTAAAATGTAAAGGAAAAGAAAACAGAAAAGAAAATTTAAAAATTGGTTTATTTGCTGAATTGTGGTGCTGTGTACCAGACGATTCATTGTCACACTCCATTTTCATCCTCTCATTTAACTAGAATCATGTAGCCCATTGCTTTCATTCATTATGGCTAATTGACAAGATGAAAGGACAAATTTTGAACATTAAGATTTTTCTTGTTGTATCAGACATCAGGAACATCAAATTTCTCCCTCTGGTCAGCTGGCTGATATCTGGAGCTGAGGAGTGTTGCTGACTATTAGCCGCCTCAAACCTGAAATTTAAGTCTTCTATGGAGTTCTTTGTGTTGACTCTGGGACCCTCAAGGTGGGGAAGTGAAGGAAGGTCTTTTGTATTTACTAGCTCTGTTTGTTGGATATTAACCAAAGATATTTGCATAAATCACAGGATCACTGAATGATAGGGATTGGAAGGGACCTGTGGAGATCATCTAGTTCAACCCCCCCCAGTAAACCAGGGTCATCCAGAAAGACAATTATCCAGGATCACATCCAGTGGATTTGGAATTTCTCCAGAGAAGGACACTCCACAACCACTCTGGGAAGCCTGATCTGGTGTTCCATCACTCTCAAACTAAAGAAGGTTTCCTTTGTATTCAGGCAGAACTTACTGTTTCTTTGTGCTCATTGCCCCTTGTCCTGTTGCTGAGCACCACTGAAAAAAAACCTGGCCCCATCCTTTTGACCCTCACCCTTTAGATATTAATAATCATTGGTATTTTCTTTGGGTATGAATCACATAAATTATAGTTTTGCCTATTGTTTCCCTGAGTCTGGTCTAACTCTCTAGGAAGCTGGCAAAATAATTCTTTGATTTTGATGAGATTTTAATAAAGGCTCAGGCTTCAACAGCCCAGCCCTTCACTTAGCATGAGATCAGCAGAGCACGACTAGCTTCAGTAAAGATGTGCCAACTTACAGCACGCAAGGAGCTGGCAGCACACTGTTCCTTAACGGCCCAAGTAGAGACTCGTTTTACAATCACAAGTTGATGTCAGGATTTTGGTGCCAAAATACTTGGATTTGTGCCAGCAGGCAGGCAGCAGGTGGGGTGAATAATGAAAATCAAATTGAAATCAATTGTTTTGAATAATCAGTTATACCTCCGCTGTTCTTTCACTTTAAGTGTCAAAACCCCAAGTATTTGCACAGAAGACTTTTGTGTGTGTGTTAATCTAAAAGGAATGCAATCCTTCTAGTAGAGACCTTCTAGTAGAGCATATCCCCCAACTCTTAGACCAGAAGCAGTAATATAAATGCAGTTATCAGATTACAAAAGCTTGGCAAATAGACCAAGCCATTAACTGGAGCATTTCTAGGTCCCGTTAAGTTGTTTTACTCTATTTTTGCTAAATGAAAAAAAATGTACATGTGTGGGAGGCTGCATTTGTATAGAAATAAGAATGAAAATTAAGACAAGAGCTCTACTTTATTACGTATAGCTGTTATCTTTATGGAAAAAAAGTAATTAGTGAAATTAATTNATTTAACCACATTAAATAATGACACAACATTTACGAGGTGAAGTTTACCTAAGAGTCAATGTAAGCAGCCATTTGGCCTCAAAGAGGTGTCTGCAGTTAGTGTGCAGCAGGATTTTATATGGTTAGAATTAGGATAAAATTGATTTCTAACCAACGATGAGGACCACAGAAATTACCACACTCCTGTGAGGGAACAGAAGTGCAGTCTACTCAGTGGACAAAGGCTTTAGAGGCGAATCTGAGCGCTCAATAGAAGCCACAGGTTAAAGCCCACCACTTTCACTTGTGCTGAACTTAACTGTTTCCTCAAACAACACTGTTGATTGCAGTGAGCCCTACTTGACACAAGCTGGACCTGGAACGGGATGCACAGGAGAGATGTTTGGTTTGGGTTTGTTGGGGTGCAAGGCTGCCTCTTGTGGCAAGTGAGAATCTTAGAATTCCCTTGAGTTTGTGAGACTGTTTCTGGGATTTGTTTTCCTGCTGTCCTCCAAGTCTGGGTATCTTTGCACCTACAGTATCTTCTCCCTCAGACACTTTGTGGAACTCATTATGTTGGTTGTACTTTCCTATAGTGAATGGTCTGCTCATACTTCTCGTGTAGCTTCTCTGTGATGCTTCCAAATCTATGATGGAAAATGAGGTCTTGGAAGAGGAATCAGGAAAGCTGTTAATCAGTCAGAGTCCAGGAGAGGAATCACACATGGATTCCTGTGACCAACAGCAGATGCCTTGTTCTGGCCCAGTCAATCAATAAATGTCACGAGTGACATAGTAACTAGCAATAGGACAAGAGGAAATGGCCTCGAATTGTGCCAGGGGAGGTTTAGATTAGATATTAGGGAAATTTCTTTACTGGACTAGTGGTCAGGCATTAGAACAGCTTGTCCAGGGAGGAGGTGGAGTCACCATCCCTGCAAGTATTTAAAAAATGTGTAGACATGGCACTTTGGGGCATGGCTTAGTGGGCATGGTGGTGTTGGGTTGACAATTGGACCTGACAATCTTAGAGGTATTTTCCAACCTTAATGATTTTTGATTCTATGACCTTGGGTAGGTAGCAGATGCCACCATAAGGAAGCATAATGCAGTGAGTGAAGTTGAACATGGTTCCTTGAACACCTTTAATTTCTAAAAAAACCCAATAAATCATAAGCAGAGTCATAATTTTGGAACCTGATGATGTGAGATCAGAGTCTTTTACCCTAAAAATAACAACAGGTTTAACAGAGGAGATTTTAAGCACCATATTGGAGAGACATGGCTAAAACAACCTGGACCATCCCCCAAACTACAGGCTGCACACTATGGCCAGTGAAAGCTACATGGTGTGGTTAGCAGTGCTTCATAAAGTACATTTTGTGAAGTACATGAAAATGAAGTACATTTGGATGGAGTCTGTGAACAGAGGTAGGAAGAAAACAGGAAAAGGAAAGGAAAAAATAGAAGTTTTAGAAGAGAAGCAAAGGAAAGAGAAGGACATAAGTATGCAAATAACAGTATTTTAAGGTAGATTTCTGAGTGGGAGGAAAATCCAAACAAATCATAGAGCAGAAAAGCAGGAGGAGGTTGTAGCTAGATGGGGGTTGTCAATCTCTTCTCCCAGGGAACAAGCAATAGGGCAAGAGTGAACAGCCTCAAGTTATGCCAGGGAAGGTTTAGGTTTGACACGAGGAAGAATTTCTTCTCCCGAAGGGTTGTTGGGTGTAGTTCCCATGCCTGGAGGGATTTAAAAGCCATGTAGATGTGATACCAGAGGGCTATGATTTAGTGGTGATGTGGCAGTGACGGGTTAATCGTTGGACTTGATGATCTTAAATGTCTCCTCCAACCTGAATGATTCTATGATTGTTTCTTACTTGCCAATTCTTGCTGTTCAAGGGAAAAGAAATTGTATTCCCACCGTGGATATCCATTGAATTACAGAAGAAAAACAGTTTCACCAACCGTTCCTCTATGAGGCAGAAATCTGGGATGAAGCAGGTAACAGAACCAGAGAGATGTTTATTACAGTCCAGGAGCTGCGAGGGAAAGAAATAGAAGGTTAAATGCAGGCCATGTGCAGAGCTGTATGTCCTGAGTTAACACAGCCTGCTCTCAGAAGCACCTCTCCTCACACACAGATGGGAGGGAAAGTAACATCAGAAAAACATCTGGGTGAAGATAAAGAGAGTTTAATGAGATGCTGAAATGCACAATTACCTTAGTCTGTTGCCAAAAAAGAGTAGCAAAATGCAGAAGGAGCAGCAGAAGTCAGTGACCCAGTGACCTAGCCTCCCATCCCCTGACCTGCAGTCAGCCCAGAGAAAAGACCAACACCCCAAACTCAGAAACTGAAAGCAGCAACCGGTACATGAAGCCTCTCATGTTACAGTCTGAACTTCGAGTCCCATAATACTTTGTTCCAGCCAGTGCTTTTCTTTTGAAGTTGGGATGACAGTAGCATGGTATTGAATATCATCAGCAGACATGACATTCTCCACCCATTATTCTATACCATCTACATCATACCCAGCAGCAATCATCATGAGATAACACACATCCTACATCATGCACTGTCATTCTCATTCAAACCACTCTCACAAACCTCCCTTTCCACACACAGACAGGAGGGAAGGTAACACAAAATCCCCTGGGAATTTAATGAAATGATAGGATGCAGAATTACCTTAGCCTATTTGTGCAAAAGTGCAGCAAAATGCAGAAGCAGCAGCAGAAGCCAGCCCCCTACCACTCTGACCTGCCAGCCCAGTGGAAAGACCAACACCTCTAAATCCAGAAGCTGAAAACAGCAAACAAAACAGGAAACCTCTCATGTTGCAATCTAAACTTCAAGCCCAATAATACTTCGCTCCAGTCATCACTTTCATTTTGAAGCTTGCATGACAGCAGCATAGTATTGAATATCAGCAGCAGATTCAGCTCAACCCATGACACTGTAACAGTGTCCAGAGAGAAGAGCATGGATGAGGATTTGAGAACTCTTCAATGTCCTATGTTTTAGTCTCACCAATGTGAAGTTCTTTCCTACCTACAAGTAAGCAATGAGAAAGTAATTTATCACTGTGGTGATAGTACTGTGGTTTGCTAGATATCAGCTGGGTGGTGTTGAAGCTTCTACAATTGACCTCAGCCCATCAATTCAGCCTGTCCAAGTCCCTTTGTAGAGCCTCCATACCCTAAAGAAGATCAACACTCTCACCCAACTTGATGTCATCCACAGAATTACTGAGGGTGCTCTCAATCTTCTTGTCAGGATTGTTGATAAAGGTGTTAAACAGAAGTAATCCCAATACTGAGCCCTGAGGGAAATCACTTGTGACCAGCCACCAGCTAGATTTAACTCCATTCACCACCACTCTTTGGGCCTAGCTGTCCAACCAGTGTTTTACCCAGCAGAGTGTACAACAATCCAAGCCATGAGCAGACAGCTTGCTCATGAGAAACAGTGTTGAAGTACAGATAGAAAACACCCACAGCCTTTCCCTCCTCCACTAGGTGGGTCATCTTGTAATAGAAGGAGATCAGGTTCATCAAGCAGGAAAAGCTGTCAAGAAGGATATATTGAAACCACTACACTGCAGAATTCTCCAAATTAAACAATGCCCCATTTGAAAGATGTGTATGAGAATAATTGTGCAGTGAAGAAAGCTAAATAATCACATTAAAGGCTTCTACAACTTGAGTTAAGAAATAGGAGGCTTAAAAATAATTTTAAAAACAAAACCGACAATCCTGTACCAACAGGAAATCCTCATCTCAGTTTTCCAGCTCATAAAACTCCTTGTCAGATTAACCTCAGACTTTGCACACACAGAAATCCTCTTCTGGCTAGAGAAGATAATTGAAAAATTTCAGGGAGAAAGCAGCTTTTTTGCAGAAAGTTAGAAAACTTAGGTTTGGCATGTAAAGCTAGGCATAATCTTCACAGTGGAATCACTGGAGGCTTCTTCATATATTGAGCATTTTTGGTTTTAAGCTCCCTAGCTCATCCTCTCACTGTATTGCTTTTATAGACTTCCTATGTTTTGGAGAACAGCAGAATACAAACCCAACACAGCTGTCATAGGTGAGCAGCCCTCTCATTTTTGAGATGCATGGTGCAGCTCTACCCTGTAATATGTTAGCTGCTGACTAACTCAAGACATCCCCCAAGTGTTTACATCCAACCTCCGATCTCTCAGCAGCTACACACAAGAATCCCAGCATGGTAGCAGTCAAAAAGGACCACTGGGGATTGCTTAGTCCAACTCCCTTGATAAAGCAGGTTCACCTAGAGCAAGTTGCTCAGGACCACAATGTCCAAATGAGATTGGAATCTCTCCAGAGATTCTACAACCTCTCTAGGTAGCCTGGTTCATGGCTCTGGCACCCTCAAAGAAGTGAGGGATTGTGTTTTACCTTACATTTTTCCTTTTCATGACTGGGGAACAAAGGCATTAGCTGTGGGACTGAGCTGGACAGTCTGCAATAACCTACACCTGCTGGCTTGAAGGTCTTACTGCCAAAAGGTGCTTGCAGTCACAACCACTGCTCTGACCTGTGGCAAGCGGCTCTGATTTCGTTCCACAGAGAGAATCCCAGTCCCACCTAATTCTTTCCAAAAGTTTGTTAGTATTGCACTGGTGCTTCTGGTCTTGACTGGCTTCTTCAATCTGCTCAGCTGCCTGGAGGCTTTATCAGAAGTGCAGAAATATGACCTATCCCCTTCCAATGTCGAAACTAACTTAGTGTTACGTCCATGAGAGTTTGGTGGAGGTGGAATCCGTGACTATTCCTGCCAAGCTCAGAGGTGAGTTTGCAAAGCATGGATGATTAGCACAAAAGGTGCGCTGAAGGCTTCCCCAAGCAGGTTACACTTGAGTTTTGTTTCTCAGGCTATCCAGCTGAGCCCCTGCTCTCTGTAACAGCAGTTCTTGAATGCAGTATCATTGTTATCCATATCCTATTGCAGCACAACATGCTTCTCTCATTCTTGTACAACATCCAGCGCCTTTGTGAATTAAATCGATTCCAGAAGAGTCTGACTGAAGTCTTCCCTGGACTTTGATGACACCAGATACACATCCACTATCCATTTAATTGCTTCCCAGAAAGCAATGAGAATATCAGGTGTCATGATGCAGGTGAGAAGAACGCTTGCTTTCCTTACCTGACAAGAAAGAAATACATTTGCCTGTGTCACGTTGGTGACTCATAGTCACCCTGTGATCTACTCAATGCCTCCAGGGACATTTAGCTACCCATAGAATCATAGACTGCTAGGGGCTGGAAGGGACCTCTGGAGATCACCTAGTTGAACCTCTTTACTAAAGCAGGATCACCCAGAACAGGTTTACAGGAACATGTCCTGGTACGTTTTGAAAATCTCCAGAGGAGACTCCACAGCTTCTCTAGGCAGCCTGCTTCAGTGCTTCAGCACCCTCAAAGAAATTTTTTTCCAGTTTGTGCCCATTGCCCCTTGTCCTGTCACTGGACATCACTGAAAAGAGCACAGTGCATCCTCCTGACCTTCACCCTTTAGAGACTTATTTGCATGGAGAAGATCCCCTCTCAGTCTGCTCATACTGCACAGGCAACTCCCTGATGACAATTCAAAGCCTTGAGATCTTTGTTTTTCACTCTGTTTAAAAATAAGTATGTCCAATGATAGGACAGGAATGAAGAAAATCTCCATTCTTCTGCTCTGTGCAGTTCTGCTGCTTGGCATGGGCAGAGGATTCAGTGCACTACTACCGTGAGCAACGGGGAGGGCTGAGAAGGGAAAATCAATGCCATTTCTTGTTCAATTAAGTTCATTGTGATTCAGAACCACCTTCTCACACTACAGAGCCTGCAAGAGATCAGTACTGCAATCACTACCTTTCAGCAGCTTGCATGCTCTGTCTGGACCTGAACAAGCTGCTCTCTGGCAGGATATCACACTTTACTCTCAGAAAAAGAAAGAATGGGAGGGGGCGGGGACAGGTGTGGTGTGCGTGGAAATAAAACTCACCCCATACATACAGGACCCTCTGAACTATGTTGTCGTAAATCATGGGGCTTCAGATTGGCATCTCATGGAGTAGGACAGAGGACAGTGTCCTTACTGTGCCATTTTATTTAGATGTCAGGACTGCAGCTGTTGTTTCACCCTACAGTAAGAAGTGCCCTCTCCTCACAGCCTCACTGTACTTGCAGTATCTGCTGGGTCTCGCTCAGGCTAAGCAGAGTGCTGGCCTGCCACAATGTCTCTTGGAAGGCAGTAGAAAGATGCTGGTGGACTCTGATCAGATCAAACCCCCATATAACCCCCCAGGGGTTAATAGTCATGGCTATCAAGAGGTTATGATAAAAGATTTTTAGGGTCTCCTCACCCATTTAATTTACTCTATGGCAATTCAAAACCAAAACAAACCAAAACAAAAAATTAGCAATAGAATGGCCTAACCTGGAGAGTTTCTGCCCCTGAGGCTCAGCCAGCTGAAGATGCCAAGGTCTGCCGCAGTGCACAGTGCCCACACCATGCCAGCACCAGCACCAAGCACCCCACAGGCCTGCTCAGCACCTCCCAAGAGAAGCCCAGGATGCTTGTGAGCATGTCTCACTCTAGTGACAGGACAGACAAACTACAACAGCCTGCCTCCTCCCAGGCTGTTTTTAATGGCCACTGCCTGCTCCCTGGATAGAGGGGGGTTCTCCGAGAGGTTCAGTCCCAAATTACTGGTGTCTAGCTGAGCAAACAGTCCATTACAAAGACCAACGGCAAGGATGATTAGAGGTGGCATAGGCAAAAAACATCTTGAGAATGAGACTCCGTAGGACTAGGAAAAGGTTTTTTATGCTTCACAAGTTTGGGGTTAGATCATGGACATCTGTTAGTTTATGCCAATGGATAAGTGACACATGAAACATCTTAGGCCACAGCCCTCCACAACATTTTCCAGCTTCTTTATGGCATTGCTAGATGATGTTTAGGAGCAAGACAACTCCTCAAAGAGGCTGATTGCCCTGTACTTGCTCCATGCACCAGCCATGAAGCTCCAGCTTCTCCAGCTTCAATCACCTGCATGGTAGCTGACACATGACAATGATGCTTGAGTTAATTATGCCAGTAGTGGAACGCACAAGACAAATGTGGTCAAAATGTGGCTTCTGAAGAAGAAGGATAAGTTTTAGTGAATGTATGCTTCTACTCAAGTCACGTCATTGTGAAACTAGTTCCCACTTCACATAAAGAATATCATCTCAAGAAGCAGCTTTCTACTCAGATTCACAGGACTTGACTCTGACCTTTCCCAGTTTCAGTGTCATACATTTGTTCATAAAGCTAATAGTGAAGACAAAAGAAGATAGAGAAGTTGCAATTCCTCAACATCTTTGACAATCAGATTACAGATGCATGTACAGACCCATCCTGCTTTTCCTTTTCACAGAGCCCATTTCATCATTTTATATGTTCTTCCTCCCAGATTTCATCCTTCCTATGAAAGATCTCACTTGAAGTTCTTGCAACGCACATGTGTGGCAGAACATCTGTCCTGACAATGTTCTTTTCAGCCCACAATTAATTAACACATCATTTTCCTGCTCCCTAGATCCCCCAAATCCCCTGAAACTTTGATTTTCAGGACTAAGGGCTGAAGAAGGAAGAACTTGAAACACAGAAGCAGTATCTTCTCGTGATAGCTGGAAACCTGATGTGACTGTTTCTTTAAATATAGGTTTATAGGGTTTTTTATAGACCGAGTCAGATCGACTCTTAGAAAATTCAGAACAGTATTTCAGTTATTGAAGTCCTACTGTAACTGAAGGTTAATAACTGCTGAGGCAGTAGGCACTCTATAAATCAATGGAAGAAGTGTGATTCTGGATGTCACCCCACTGAGGAACATCCTACCTCACTGCGGTCAGTAGAAGTCTTGACATCCATGGAAGCAGCAAACCTTCACCCGGTAGCAACTTTTAGGACTAATTAATGACGCAAACTGATGATAAAAGGTTTTGAGCAGCCAGTTTGTGTTCTGTCAATAGCCTTGTTCCAGACCCAGAGCTTGTGTCTGAACCAAGAGACAGAACTTGGTTAGTGGCATTTGCAGCTGGAGAAACTGAAGTTAATACCATAGGAACAAGTTTGGGGTTATTCTCACTTACTCGAGACAACTGGTACCTGGACCAAGGTATCTCTTAGGGATGTGACACAGAGAGTGATCAACAACTCCCATATGATACATACAGCTCATCACAAACCTTTCAGTTCTTTATGCAGTGTTGTTTTCACCATAATAAATTATGATGAATTGTTGTGGATTTTGCCTCCTGAAAGAAGGTTGTAATGAGGTGGGGTCAGTCTCTTCTCTCAAGGAACAAGAGATAGGACATAAGGAAATGGCCTCAACTTGTGCCAAGGGAGATTAAGGTTGGACACTAAGAACATTTTCTTCCCCAGAAGGATTGTCAAGCCATGGAACAGGCTGACCAGGTACGTGGTGGAGTTCACACCCCTGTAAGGATTGAAAAGCTATGTAGATGTGGTCCTGAGACACATGGTTTAGTGATGACCTGGCAATGCTGGGTTAATGGTTGGACTCAATGATCTTAAAGGTCTCTTCCAACCTAAAGATTTTGTGATTCTGTAGTGAAGTAATCACTGAAATAACCTTCCCAGGGACATGATGGACTATCAGCACTGAGTGTTGTCAAGACATGACTGAGTGGAGTGCTGGTTAATCTCATTTAGGTTCCTTTTCCCACAAAAGTTTGTACTATATGATCTCTGAAGTTCATTTACAACTTGGACTGTTCTGTAGTTTTGTGTACAATGACAGCAGTAAACCTGGATGCCAGGAAATCCATTGAAACCAGCTTTTTTTAACAGGTGTGTTCCATGTCTATCTACTTAGCCAGTCCATGGCCCTGGGGTGGGATGGAGTCACCATCCCTAGAGGTGCTCAAAAAATGTGCAGACATGGCACTTCAGGACATGGTTCAGTGGGCATGATGGTGTTGGGTTGACAGTTGAACTTGATGATCTTAGAGGTCTTCTCCAATCTTAGTGATTCTATGTTTCTGTGATGAGAAGTGAACGGTCTGGCCTTAGCTTTGTGTTCCTTGAAGGAAAATTTTGATGGTAAAGATGCTTTCTCCTGAGACTGCTTTACTGAGACCATCCTACTCTCTGAAACATCTACAGGCACTTTAAGCAAAAATCATGTGTTGCAAACATAATTGTAGTGGGTGTGAACTCCATCTGGCTGGAGCGGTGCGGGCTAAGCTCCCTCCCCTCCGCTTGCCTGGGCTCAGCAGCAAAGCCACTACCACCATCTCATATAAAGGGGTCATGCAGATACAATGCACAATTTGGAGTGCACACACAGGCACCCTCCTAAAAATGCTTGTCTCTGAGAGACAGTTAAATGCAAACACTCCTGTGTCTGTAACAGAAAGTGCTTTCCTGCCTGGCACAAGCTGACTGTGGTCTAGTGATATATTGGGGGGTTAAGATTGTATTTTAAAAGATAAAATTACTAAAGAACAAACTTAGAGGCTGAGCTTTTCAGAGAAAACTCATGAATTTTGGTGTTATGCTTCCCCTCTTTGAAAAGCCCAAAAGCTGAGCCTGACAATTGCATTAGTCTAATCGCTTTGTAAGTTTATATCAGAGCATTGTTTCCTGTGTCAGATAGATTGCAAATATCTTACTCATCATTTCCCATTTCTTACAAGTTTAGTATTGAGCAATCACATTCCTTTTACTCAGCCAAATGTATTTTTTATTCCTTTTGCAGTTTTACATGTGGAACCACAGGAACGGAAAAAAGATAGGACAAGAGGAAACGGCCTCAAGTTGTGCAAGGGAAGGTTTAGGGAAAAATTCTTTGCTGAAAGAGTGGTCAGGGATTAAAACAGGCTGCCCAGTAAGGTGGTGGATTCACCATCTCTGAAGGTGTTCAAAAAAATATGTAGACTTGGCACTTCTCTGGAGATATTCAAGAACTGTCCGGATGCGTTCCAGTGTGATCTGCTCTAGGTGATCCTGCTCTGGCAGGAGGGCTGAACCAGATGATCTTTCAAGGTCCCTTGCAGCTCCTGACATTCTGTGATTCTATGATTCTATGATTCAGGACGTGGTTAAGTGGGCATGGTTGACTGTTGGACTTCATAATCTGAGAAGGCTTTGCCAACCTTAATTGTTCTGTGATTCTGTCAGTTTATATTTTTCACAGACTTCAAATGACAGTGATGTTCATTATGAGCAACAAGCACTTATTTTAGTACTAATTTCTAGCCAGATGTGGGGCAAGTTCTGGTCTTGAGGGCCTAACTTCCCTTTTTTTTCTGACACATCCAGCCAGTAATGAAGCCAGATATCTAGTAAACAAAGCCACACAAAAAAGTCTTAGAAGACTGGCTGTTGTCTAAAGGTACTTCTTTAATCCTGCCCGTCACATTTTCAGTGTGTTCTCATTATTTTTCTAGCTGAACAAAATCTTGGAGGATCACTTTGTGAAGATCTATTCCTTTATTTGCATGGATTTTGCTGGCTGGACACTTTGCTTTAGGGAAAACAGCAGCTGAGGGCTGGGAGCCACAGCACAAGCAGGACTGCAGGACTGTGAAGCTGTCAGTCTGTCTCTCCTTCTCAGGGGACCTGTGAGATGGGAGAGTACAGAGATGCAATCAGAGGCTCCTGTTTCATCTCAGCCTCTTTGGGGCTGGATCTCATGATGATGAGGGAAAGTGAAAGCAGTCACCTCCTGGTAGAAGGAATGTTACTGCAGGATGAGATAAGAGCGAATGCATTTCTCACACACCCATAGGAGGGACTTTTAAATAGCATCGTGATCACTGGACCCTCCCCTCCAACCAAAGCTGATGCTCAGAATAAATCAGTCTCTGACTGACAGCACCAAAGACTCAGTTTTTATCCTTATTATTATGACCCGAAGTGTGAGCTATTTGAAGTCATATTTTGCATTAAAGAAAAAAAAAATTTAAAAAAAAAGAGTAAGGAAAAAAAAGGCAGAGATGCAGCCAATTTTGCCAGGGAAAGCAGCTCTCACTGCTGTCTAAAGCTGTCTGCTGCTTCTGAGGTTCAGCCATGACAGTCATCTGAAAGCTAAATGAGAAACACGTCCGATAAAGGCAGTGGGTCCTCTTGTGGTAGATAATTTAGATGGAGCTGAGCTAGCTTTAAATCAGCTGTCCACCCAGACACTCCAGCACAGGGTGCAGCACACAGTATTTCTGGCAGATCTACATCTGGACTGCAGTCCTGGTCTCTATTTGCCTGCCCTCAGCATGGCAGTGATCACCCTGATGCCAACCCTCACGAGCAGAGCATGAGGCTACTGGGAGGACAGAGCACTTTTTTTTCTCAAAAACAAAGGCAAAATCATGATGAGGAGGAAATTGTCCTAACAGGGACTGAGCAAAACACCTGCATAAGAGCCTCTTCTACAGCATCCAAGGATGTCCCTTAGAGACAGACTGATATTCACAGAATCACAGAATACCAGCATGGTGGGGATTGGAAAGGACCTCTGGGCATCAGCTGGTCCAGCCACTCCTGCTAAAGCTGTGTCACTCACAGCAAGATACCCAGGATTGCAAAGATGGTTTGGTGAGTCTCTCCAGAGAAGGAGACTCCACAGCATCTCTGGGCAGACTGCTCCAGGGCTCTGGAATCCTCACAGCAAAGAATTTTTTCCTTATGTTTAGTTGGAACCTCCTAGGTTCCAGTTTGTGCCTGTTGTCTTTTGTCCTATCACTGGGCACCACTGAAAACTGTCTGGCCCCATCCTCTTGCACCCTGTCCTTCAGCTATCGATCAGCATTGAGAAGATCACCTTTCAGTCTACTTTTCTCCAGGCTAAACAGCCCCAGGTCTCTGAGCCTCTTCTCCTTAGAGAGGTGCTTCAGTCCTTTCAGCATCTTTGCAGACTTTTGTTGGACTCTCTTCAGTCCTGTCTGTCTCAAACTGGAGAGCCCAGAACTGGATACAATACCCTATGTGCAGCTTCACTAGGGCAGAGTACAGGGGAAAGAGAACCTCTCTCAACCCACTGGGCATATTCATCTTAGTGAGCCCCAGGAAACCACTGGTGTTTTTTTGGCCATGAGGGCATGTTGCTGGCTTATGGGAACGTGTTACCCACCAGGACTCCCCAGATCCTTCTCCATAAAGCTGCTTACCAGCAAGNTGCTTACCAGCAAGTCAACCCCTAACCTG
>WBNM01023918.1:7277-17401 GCA_013399055.1 Ramphastos sulfuratus
AAAAACGTTTGCAGCATCTCTCTCATCTGTTTAAGGGTTCCCAGCCTAGCAGCAGGACAGTTTGCTGTACAGCATGGGTGGTGGGGGGTTGGGAGGAAGGCAGTGGTGTCCTCTCTCCAGAGCAACTGGCAGAGGGCAGATTGAAAGTGGATGTTAGGAGGAAGTTGTTTGCAGTGAGGGTGGTGAGACACTGGCACAGGTTGCCCAGGGAGGTTGTGGCTGCTCCCTCCCTGGAGGTGTTCAAGGCCAGGTTGGAGGAGGCCTTGAGTGACCTGTGCTAGTGGGAGGTGTCCCTGCCTATGGCAGGGGGTTGGAACTGGCTGAGCTTTGAGCTCCCTTACAATCTTACTATTCTATGCTTCTATGCTTCTATGATTCTATGATCTCCATGCTCAACCTCCCCTGGTGTAACCTGAGGCCATTCCCTCTTGCTCTGTCACTTGTTACTAGGGAGAGGAGCCCAACCCCCACCCACTTCCAGCCTCCTTTCAGGGAGCTGTAGGGAGCCAGCAGGTCTCTCCTGAACCTCATTTATCCTCCAAGCTGAACAACCTCAGTTCCCTCAGCTGCTGCTCACCAGCCCTGTGGTGTAGCCTCCAGGGAGCTGCTGTCTGCTCTCCTTTGCCTGCAGGCTCTGTGCTCCCTCTGGAATGACTCCAGTCCGACACCATCCCAGTGCTGCTGCTCTTCTGGAGAGGAAAAGGTGTAAAGGAAACAGAGTCCCTCTTGCAGACCTGGGGCTGTGTCACTCTGCAGGCAGCAAGGGCTTTGTGCTGGGAGCTGCTGGAGCCCCTGCCCACAGGCTCTGAGTGCTGGGAGCCCATGGGGACAAGCATAGAAACATAGAATGGTTTTGGTTGGAGGGGAGCTCAAAGCTCAGCCAGTTCCAACCCCCTGCCATAGGCAGGGACACCTCCCACTAGCACAGGTCACTCAAGACCTCCTCCAACCTGGTCCTGAACACCTCCCAGGGAGGTTGTAGAGCACAGAATCACAGAATGTGATCAAAGATCAAAGATCACGTTGGGTGATTCTGTGCTCCACAACCTCCCTGGGCAACCTGTGCCAGTGTCTCACCACCCTCACTGCAAACAACTTCCTCACATCCAGTCTCAATCTCCCCTCTGCCAGTTCAAACCCATTCCTCCTCCTCCTGTCACTACAAGCCCTTGTCAATAGTCCCTTCTCAGCCCTTCTGTAGCCCCCTTCAGATCCTGGAAGGCCACTCCAAGGTCTCCTGGAAGTCTCTTCTCCAGGCTGCAGAGCCCCAACTCTCTCAGCCTGTCCTCACAGCAGAGCTGCTGCAGCCCTCTCAGCATCTTCATGGCCTCCTCTAGACCCACTCCAACACTTCCATGTCCTTCTTGTGTTGCCAATCCTGCACCTGCAGCTACTTAGGAGCATGCAGAGGTCATGCAGAGGTCTGGCCAGGACTGGGCACCCTGATTTGCAATGGAGAAGACTCCTGCAGGCAGTGGAGTGGCTCACAGCTCTGGCAGGCAGCCATGACAGAGCAAGCAGAGAATGGGGCAGGGCTGTGAGCCCACTCCCAACCAGCTCATTCATCTTACAGCCACCAAGAGTGGTGCTGAAGGATCCTCAGGAGCATGTCTGCAGCTGGTGGTGGTGTCCTGGATGGGTACATCCCCTGCATGAGTGCATCCACCAGGTGGGTGACACCCTCAATGTGGTTGATGTGCTGGATGGTTGCACCTCCTGGATGAGTGCCACCCTCTGAGTGAGTGATCTCATGGTGGGCAGATCCCCTGGGTGGGTGATGCCCTGGGACAGCACATAGCCAGGGTGGGTGATACCCCCAAGTGGGTGCATTCCCCAGATGAGTGCATCCTCTTGTGGGTGACCTCTAGGCTTGGTACATCCCCTGCTGAGTGATGCCCTGGGTGGGTGCACCCCCAGGGTGGGTGATGTCCTGGGTGGGTGCATCCCCAGAGTGGGCGATGCTCTGGGTGAGTGCATCCTAAGGGTGGGTGATGCCCTGGGTGGATGCACCCCCAGGGTGGGTGATGCCCTGGGTGGGTGCATCCCCAGAGTGGGTGATGCCCTGGGTGAGTGCATCCTAAGGGTGGGTGATGCCCTGGATGGGTGAACCCCCCAGTGTGAGTGATGCCCTGGGTGAGTGCATCCTGAAGCTGAGTGATGCCCTGGGTGGGTGCACCCCCAGGGTGGGTGATGCCCTGGATGAGTGCACCCCCAAAGTGGGTGATGCCCTGGGTGGGTGCACCCCCAGAATGGTTGCTGCTGCATGCAGAGCACCCTGGGAGCTGGGAAGGAGCCAACCCTGCCCTGAGTGGAGAAGGAGCCAACTCACCACTGCCTTGTCTTAGGAGGATCTATTTCCAAACAGCCACCAAAGCTCCTTTCCACCTGACTGAGCTCTGAGCAAGATCTTCATCCCTTGGTGCTGCAGCAGGAGGCAGAGGTGTTGGCTTTGGGGGAACTTTTAAATGGGTGATTTGGGGTTTAAAAGGGATTGACCTGGAGTGGGTTTCAGACCTCTGTATGTGTGTGTGAAGAGCAGAGAGAAATTCCAGAGCCAATTTCCAAGCACAACCCCACGGCAGAGGCAGCAGCAAGATGCTAAAATGTTCTGCTGCATAATGCAGAAGAAAAGAAAGGATTTTATTTATTTATTTATTAGTACCATTCCAAAGCCTTCTCTGCAGCCACCTCCAGGATATTTACACCAAGCAGAGCAAGGAAAAAAAAAATAAAAGGAAGAGCTCAAATATGCACTGTCAAGGGGCCAAGTTTGGGGCCAAGCTCCTCTGAGGGTGCTCAGGGTGCAGATTTACTGGCCCCAAGGCTCCCAGAAATCAAACCACCACAGGGAATTGCTCTAGGAATAGAACAGGGAAGAGAAACTGCTCATCCAGAGCCACCAAAAATCCTCCCTCTGGCTGCTCAATATCTGTGATGAGCCCCTGAAGACCAGGAGTTAATGAGCACAGAGCCTAACTTCTCCATCTCTCCAGCAAAGCAGCATCACTCAGCATCCCCTCACCTGCCCAACTGAATAGGCAGCTCTGGGATGGCTCTGACTGGAGCCAGGCTGGATCAGGCTCTGCTCACTGCTGCCTGGGCTAGGACAAGGAGCAATGGATGGAAGCTGCAGCACAGGAGGTTCCAGCTCAACACAAGAAGGAACTTCTTGACTGGAAGGGTCCCAGAGCCCTGGCACAGGCTGCCCAGAGAGGTTGTGGAGTCTCCTTCTGTGGAGACTTTGCAGGCCTGTCTGGATGTGTTCCTGTGTGCCCTGAGCTGGATTGTCTGGTCCTGCTGTGGCAGAGGGCTTGGACTGGATGAGCTCTTTGGGTCCCTTCCAACTCCTAACATCCTGTGATCCTCCTGGCCCTGCTGAGGTTCCATCATTAAGTGACCCATTAGGTGCTGGAGGTTGAGAGAGCATCCTGCAAATTGCAGCTCTGAGAAGATGCAGCAGGACAGGGAGGGAGCTGCCTGCTGCAGGTGAAGGCATCACAGAGTGGCCTGGTTGGAAGAGTCCTTTAGATCTTGGAGTCCAACCATAAGCCACCACCTCCCTGCACACAGCTGTCAGACTGTGGCCCTCAGCACCTCACCTAACTGTCTTTGAAACACCTCCAGGAATGGTAACTGCACCACTGCCCTGAGCAGCCTGGGTGATGTGGTGCCCTGGGTGATGCTGCATTCCCTGGGCTGATGTGCTTCAGGCAGCCCAGTCCTTGCTTCAGATCCTTCCAGGAGTGATTTTAATTGTTTTTAGCTTCAGACAAGTTGCCCTTCGACCTCAATTGTGCAAACAGCTAAGTGAATCAGCTCTAAGTGAGCCCATGATGTCTGCAGGGCACGTTAGATGCAGCTCTGGGTGAGGGCTGTGGAGTGAGTCAGGGCCAGAATCACCTCTGGATATATCCCAGGTGGCATAAAGAAAAAAAGAAACAAAGCAAGGAAGGGAATGGAGCTGGTGGCAGTGGCAGGGAGGGGGTGCCAGGCTGCTGGGTGAGCTGCATGTAGGTCAGGTCACAGGATGCTGCTGGTGGTAGGTGGCAGAGCAAGCTGCAGCAGGGGAGGTTTAGGCTGGAGATCAGGAAATAATTCTTCACTGAAAGAATCATAGAATCATAGAATGGGAAGGTTGGAAGGGACCTCAAGGATCAGCCAGTTCCAACCCCCTGCCATAGGCAGGGACACCTCCCACTAGCACAGGTCACTCAAGGCCTCCTCCAACCTGGTCTTGAACACCTCCAGGGAGGGAGCAGCCACAACCTCCCTGGGCAACCTGTGCNGGTTCAGTGGTGAGCTTGCAGTGCTGGCTGGACCTGGAGCTTAGGGGCCATGGTTCAGTGGTGAGCTTGCAGTGCTGGCTGGATCTGGTGCTTAGGGGCCATGGTTCAGTGGTGAGCTTGCAGTGCTGGCTGGACCTGGTGCTTAGGGGCCATGGTTCAGTGGTGAGCTTGCAGTGCTGGCTCAGAGGTTGGACTGGGTGATCTCAAAGGTCTCTGCCAACCAAAGACATTCTGTGGTTCTGTCTCCAGAAAGGAAGTGAGCAGGAAAGGATTTCACTGACTCAAAGCAGCCCTGAAAGCTCTCTCATCTTCAGCACAAGCTCACAGCAACCTCCTCTACCCCCTGACTGGAGATGAGATTTTTTCCCCTGGGCATTCAGCTTATGGAGCTGTCATTTCATCTTCATCTCACTAATAGACTTTTCTCTCCTCATCCCTTTGTCCTGCTCCTTCTCACAACTCCTTCCTGCTGCTTTTAATAGGACAAGGCAGCGTGGCCGTGGGACGTGGCAGAGCAGCAGTGTCCCAGCGTGGGGGCTCAGGACCTGCTGATACTCAACCCTGCAGGCTTCAAGATGAGCTCTGAAACCAGGCTGGTGCTCATCCAAGGGTCACAGAAAGAGTCTCTTTAAAACAAAGCTCTTGGAGCCAGGTGGGGGTTGGTGACTTCTCAAAAGGAACAACTGAACAAGGACTGCCAGGTCCTGGCACTCAGCACCACATCTCCACAGCTCTGAAACCCCTCCAGGGATGGGGACTGTCCTGGGCAGTCTGTTCCAGGCCTTTGGGAACCCTTTGCACAGAATCACAGAACCCTGGAGGTTGGAAGGGACCTCCAGAGATCATCCAGTCCAACCCTCCCTGCCAGAGCAGGATCGCCCAGGGGAGTCCACACAGGAATGCATCCAGGTGGGTTTGGAAAGTCTCCAGAGCAGGAGACCCCACAACCTCTCTGGGCAGCCTGCTCCAGGGCTCTGCCACCCTCACTGGAAAGAAGTTTCTCCTCATGTTGAGCTGAAACCTTCTCTGTTCCAGTTTGCATCCATTGCTCCTTGGCTTATTGCTGCTGACCACCCAAAAGAGCTTGGCCCCCTCCCCACCCCTTGGATATTTGTAGACGTTGCTCAGCTCTCCTCTCAACCTTCTCTTCTCCAGACTAAACAGCCCTTTGAGGGAAGAAACTGCTTCTCCTTTCAAACCTAAGCTTGCCCTGCTGCAACCTGAGCCTGTTTCCTCTTGTTCTGTCTAAGATCCACCACTCAGGGCTGCTGTACCCAGAGCTCATTTGTCTGCTTCACCCTGAGGATGGAGGAGAAGGAGGCTTGCAAGGCTCTGCTGGGTGGTTAAGCAGAGCTCACCAGGCATGAACAGTTTGGCTCATCTCCACCCCACCATGACAGCACACAACTCCCAGCCAAACCTACACACTCCATGTTCAAGACCCAGCAAGAACCTTCCTCACCCTAAATGAGGCATCAAAGTGAAAGGTAGTTCAGTGAGACCACAAATTCATTAGAAACCATCAGCAGAGCCACAAAGTGCTGTGAGTGACAGCACCAAAGAGGGGGTGAGGATGGGGCAGGGGCAGCAGGGTGCAGGCAGAGACCCACAAGCAGCAGTGAGTTAAAACCAGAAAGGGGTGGGAGGGGAAAAAAAAACCCCAAACTCAACCCTAACCCCAGCACTTTATTTTAGATGAGGTTGCTCTGTCTGGAGAGGAGAAGGCTCTGAGCTGACCTTATTGTGGCCTTCCAATATCTGAAGGGGGCTACAAGAAAGCTGCTGAGGGACTTTTTAGGGTGCCAGGCAGTGATAGGGCTGGTGGGAATGGAGCAAAACAGGAAGTGGGGATATTCAGATTGGATTTTTGGAAGAAACTGTTCACCCTGAGGGTGCTGAGACACTGGCACAGGTTGCCCTGGGGGAGGTGGTGGAAGCCTCATCCCTGGCAGTTTTGAAAGCCAGGCTGAATGTGGCAACCTGCTCTAGCATGAGGTGTCCCTGCCTATGGTAGGGGGCTTGAAACTGGATGACCTTTGGGGTCCCTTCCAGCCCTGCCAACTCTCTGATTCCACGAAGATTAAATGACAAGCCCTGCTTCAAAGGGCAAGCACCAGAGGATAACAGGCTGTGACAAAGCAAAATGCATGGTCACAGGCAGCCAATTCCCTTAAATAAAACTTTGATTGGCCATGATCTCTGAAAACAAGCAACCCACAATGGGGATTAATGGGTTTGGTCTGGCTTTTGTTTCTTTTTTTTTCTTTCCTCCCCACCCTGCAGTGCTCTCCCAGCCTGGGAAAAGGCTTGGGGATGCCAAAGGGGCCATGGGGCTGGGAGAAGAGGAGCGAGACGGAATCACTTAGCCTTCATTAGGCCAAATTAAAATCAGAAGTGAGATGACAATTACAATTTGTGACCGGTTAATTGTTCTCCTCAGAAGCTGATCGTTGTGCAGATTGGGAAAATTAATTGTTGGCAGTCCCAGGTGGGTTGGCTTTGAACCCTGCTGAAGAGCTCCTGCCGGCGCTGCTGCTGCTGCTGCTGCTGCTGCTGCTGCCTCTGCAGCCACCTCCCCCCCGCCCCCGGCGGTGACATCCTGCTGGCTGCAGGGCTGAGGGGGTCCTGCCAGGCTGCAGAGGGCTGGCAGACCCTCCCCTGAGTGCCTCTGACTTTAGTGTCTGCAGAGGAGCAGAGCACCTTTGGGGCCACCCCTGGGTGAAGGACCTGGCTGTGTGGGGTGGCAGAACTGGGACCTGGCAGCCCCCAACTGGCCTTGCCCAGTGTGGTGCCAAGGGGTGACCTCATTAATGGTTATAAATATGTAAGGGGTGAGTGGCAGGAGGATGGAGCTCTGCTGGGTGATGCCCTGTGACAGGAGAAGGGGCAGTGGGTGGAAGCTGAGGCACAGGAGGCTCCATGTGAACCTGAGGAGGAATTTTGTTCCCTGTGAGGGTGACAGAGCACTGGAACAGGCTGCCCAGGGGGGTTGTGGAGTCTCCCTCCCTGCAGATATTCAGGAACTGTCTGGATGCCTTCCAGTGTGATCTGCTCTGGGGGATGCTGCTCTGACAGGGGGGCTGGACCAGATGAGCTTTCGAGGTCCCTTCCAGCCCCTGAGATTCTGTGATTCTAAGGTGGCCTTGCCAGCAGAGCCCTCTCCTGCCCTCCCTGTGCTGCAGCTGTCACTGCTCCGTCGGCGCTGAGTGTGCTGTGTCAAGCCTGGCTCCCATCAATCAAACCTCCTCCTTCAGAGCATCCTTCTTGATTTTCACCCCCAGGGTGCCCTGGGAAAGGTGTTGTGAACACTCGGAGGTAATTTTAGCTCCTAATGGGGCTGCCAGGGAGGAGGAAGGTGCCAAATTGCAGCGGAAACGGAGACCTCCAGCTCCTCTCTTCTCTCCCACGCCCCTGGATCCTGGCAGGATCCCTGTCCATGATGCTCTTGGCGTGGGATCAGGTGCAGAGCCAGCTCTGAGTCCCAGGGGATGCAGGCTGGAGCATGCTGTGAGCTCTCCATGGGAAGCCACTCATTGCACCCTGCAGCTGAATCCTTTGCAGTCCCAGGGACCTCTGCACCCTGCAGCTGGGTCCTTTGCAGTCCATCCCAGGGACCTCTGCACCCTGCAGCTGGGTCCTTTGCAGTCCCAGGGACCTCTGCACCCTGCAGCTGGGTCCTTTGCAGTCCCAGGGACCTCTGCACCCTGCAGCTGGGTCCTTTGCAGTCCCAGGGACCTCTGCACCCTGCAGCTGAGTCCTTTGCAGTCCAACCTAGGGACCTCTGCACCCTGCAGCTGAATCCTTTGCAGTCCAACCCAGGGACCTCTGCACCCTGCAGCTGGGTCCTTTGCAGTCCATCCCAGGGACCTCTGCACCCTGCAGCTGGGTCCTTTGCAGTCCCAGGGACCTCTGCACCCTGCAGCTGGGTCCTTTGCAGTCCCAGGGACCTCATCCCTCTCCATCTCCCCAGGTTGCTAACTAGATGGAAAATTCGTGGGGGTCTCTCTGGTAGTGGGGGACAGCCCAGCCTGATTTCATAGGGTGATAGAATCATAGAATGGTGGAGGCAACATCTGGAGTTTATCCAGCCCAACCCTCCTACTAAAGCAGAATCACCTATGGGAACTCACACAGGACTGTGCTAGGCTGGTCTTGAAAGTCTCCACAACCTCTCTGAGCAGCCTGCTCCATGCTTCCAGCACCCTCACTCCAAAGAACTTTCTCCTCCTGCCCAGATGGACCCTCCTGGGTTCCAGTTTGTGCCCATTGCCCCTTGCCCTGTCGCCAGGCACCACTGACAAGGCTCTAATCCCATCCTCTTGCCCCCCACCCCTTAGCTGTTGCTGAGCATTGATCAGATCCCCTCTGGGGCTGCTCCTTTTCAGCTTGAGCAGCCCCAAGTCTCTCAGCCCTTCCCTTCCATCATACCAGCAGCAGGCAGGCCAAAGGGCCAGGCAAGGTGGGCAGCAGGCAGCCTGGCATCTCTACAAGCCTGTTGCCACACAAATCTTAAGCATCTCCCCCAGACTGCAGCTGCTCTCCTTGCAAAGAAGCTCCCCACGAGCTGCTGGGGAGGTCCTTTCCCCCACCCCAGCTCCGAGACACAGAGAGAGATGCTGCAGCAGCCTGGGGGAGGCTGTCGGCGCCGAGCGCGGAGGCTGCCAGGGGCTGCCAGCAGCCAGGCACAGGGATGTGATAACTCCTCTGGCTGTACACAGCTGCTGAGCTGTGACAACACCACAGCAAGAGTAGCTCAGAAGCCACACAAGTGTGTGCTTGTGCCCTTGCAGCACTGGGTGTGTTGAGCACACCGCAGCCTGCCAGGGAAGCAGAGAATCCCCCAACTGTGCTGCTAGGAAAAGACCTCTGAGATCACCCAGTCCAAACCCCACACCACCATGGCCTCTAAACTGTGGCACCAAGTGCCATGCCCACACCCTTCAACCACACTTCCAGGGACTGGGGACTCCACTGCCTCCCTGGGCAGCCTGTTTCAATGCCTGGCCAAGGCTGAGATCTCTTGCCACAGCAGTTTCTCTCTGTCGTGGCTTGGAGATAGAATTGTTCCAGTTGGAGAAGACCTCTTAAAGTCATCAAATCCAACTGAGCTACAAGGGAAGACCCCCCCCAGACACCCCCACAGGTGAGGGAAGAGCCCTCACCCTACCCCAGCCCATAAGGAAAAAATGGCTCCTTGGTAACTGCCTAGGACAAGATTTTCCAAGGGCTCATCTCTGCTGTGCCTGTCTGCATGATGCAGACAGCTCTGAAGTTTTGGACACTGAGTCCTTTTGAAAAATCAAACCAGTTCTGCATCAGAGCTGGGAGTGAGGAGGGATGCTCAGATCTCTTCCAGTTATTTCTTCCTCTCTCTAATCAAACAAACAAGCAGCAGGCTTTGAGCTGTGGCAGGCAGGCAGAGCCTCCTGCAACCTCCCTCCCCACAGCTGTTCAAGCCCACAAGAAAATGTCCTTAACCCTAACCCATTCCTTTGTGTTGCTCCTGGCTGCTTGGGTACCCCAGGGTCCCCATCCTGGCATGGTCTCTGTCCCAGCCTGTGGTCTCCTTGGCCTCTAAAATCACAGAATGTTAGGGGCTGAAAGGGACCTCGAGAGATCATAGAATGGGAAGGTTGGAAGGGACCTCAAAGCTCAGCCAGTTCCAACCCCCTGCCATAGGCAGGGACACCTCCCACTAGCACAGGTCACTCAAGGCCTCATCCAACCTGGCCTTGAACACCTCCCTGGGCAACCTGTGCCAGTGTCTCACCACTCTCACTCCTTCCTCACATCCACTTTCAATCTCCCCTCTGCCAGTTCAAACCCATTGCCCCTTGG
>WBNM01023919.1:0-36572 GCA_013399055.1 Ramphastos sulfuratus
GCCTCAAACCAGCACAGGTTTTTAATGGTCTGCTGCTCAGACACATACACTAAAGGATGCATCTAAGGCCCAGACATCCCTTCTGGCTGTAACATGGGGAGGCAGGTAAGCACTGGAAAAAATTGCCTTAGTTTAGGAACAAAGCTAAGAGGGGAAGGCTGCTTCTATAATATAGAATAATAGTGTTTCGTATTTCTACTGTACACCAGATAGATGCTTCACAAGTTCCACAGTATGGTTTTGAAAAGCACACAGAAAGGCTGTCATATAATTGCATGGACTGTTATTGCAGAACAAGCTTCTACAGAGAGCTACAAACTCATAGAAGGTAAAAGGCTAAATATGTCTCTGTTCCTATGCAACCTGCACCTTTCAGCACCAGACAGCCAGCACAGGTGCCAGGAACAGTCAGTCTGTTGCTAATTGATTGCTATGACTGTTTCTGGCTGGCAAAGCCTTTTGTGCCTTGTACTGGTGGCAACTGGTAAGACAGTTGTTAACATAAATTTGAGAAAAGTAGGCAGCTTATCGAGCCGGTCTTCCACCAGCTCCAGAATATCCGTGAATGGTGTTACCTCCAGATTTTAATTAATTTGTGCTGCATATAGAGCCATTATGGCAAATTAGTAATATCCTTCTGCTCCCAGCAGTTTGAGGACTTCCTGGTAAGTGGCTGTGGCATGCAGCACAGAGGCTGTATGTTTTATTTTCCATCATTAAATGGAAAGGATGGTCTTGGCAACTCCTGTCTCACTTCCTGCCAAAGTGTTGGCTGTTGGACGGAATGAATGTTTGCTGTTTTAAAATACTTGAGCACCATTCATATAAGCTGCCCCATTAGCTGTACAGTTATGTGAACCTGGGGCTGCTGTCAATCCAAACTAGGGAAGTCTATCTGTCTCTCACCTGCATAGTTCATTTCTGAACTTTCTGATACTAAGTCACAGATGAGTAGCATTGACTTCTCACTCTTTCTGTCTTGGGTACTGTGCATACATTTCTCACAGCAAGAGGTGTCCATAGAGTCTCACCCTCAAGAGGGACATGTATTACCTTCCCAAGGCTTCTGTTACTGCTACAGAAGATACAGATGCATCCTGATCAGCAGAGCAAAATATACCATTTATTGACTTACTTTTTTCTGCTTAGATTCTCTTACAGCTTTGGGAAGAAGTGAAAACACTTTGAGCTCTGGTGGCCTGGCCCTGGCTGGGGGCCAAATGCCCACCAAAGCTGCTCTGTCACTCCCCTTCTTAGATGGACAGTAGAGAGGGAAAATATAATGGAAGGCATGTGAGTAAAGACAGAAGCAATTTAATAGGATGAAAAGCCAAAGCAAAGGCTGTGTGTGGAAGCAAGAGCAAAGATGTTATTCTCCACGTCCCATCAGCAGATGTTCAGTCACTCCTGTGAAGCAGGCCTCAAATATGTGTAGTGGTTGCTCTGGAGGACAGACACCATCAATGAATGTCCCTACACTTCCTTCTTTCACTTAGCTTTTATAACTTTGGTGAGTTTGGGTCAGCTGGCCTGGCCCTGTCCCCTCCCAAAATCTTGCCCACCCCTCAGCCTGTTGTTGGGGAGGGAAACGTTAGAAAAGCACAGCCTTGGTGCTTGTTTCTCAGTAGTAGCTAAACATTGGTGTGTTATCAACACCCAGCTACAGCACTGCAAAACACACCACTAGAAAGATGCTGCAGGGAGAATTAACTTCAGCTCAGCCAAAGCTGCTACAGGAGGATAAAGAACTTCCTCTACTTCTCTCCCCTTTTTATCAAGGGTGACAAGAAATGGAGAAAAAGCTCCCAGTGAGACAGAAAATGTTGATCACTTGTGGGTATGCCACAAGGAAGTGGAACTGTTGTAATTACTGTGGCAGCTCTTATTGCTTCTTTCCACTTGCTCAAAGCACAAATTGTTGGAAAACATTCCAGACATCTTTCTCTAGAGCCTGAGAATATGCACCCATCTCGACATTTCTCTCTAGTTGAGCTCAGGACTGGGTTTTGCAATTGCTTTTCAGATAAACAAAAGACCTACTTGACATCCCTTAAAATTCAATGCCAGGTTTTTGGTGGTAGTAGACAGGGAAGAGGAGCTACCACATGCAGGAAAAAAATGTTCCTCACATATGGAGGGTGGGGAAAGAAAGAAGATAAGGGTTTCCATGGCAACAGTCCTTAAAGATAAGTATTTTTAAATCTGTATGAATTTTAGCATTCAAAACACAGTTGTGTTTCCCACAAAAAGATTTGGAGGAGGGCTTGAGTGGAAAGAATTTTCCCCTTTTCAGGTAATTTCTATTTCTTTTACAGTGGAGCCTGAACCCAAGAAAAATGAAGTATGTGCGATTGCTCCAATGGCAATTCTCCTGTAAAGAAAAGCCGTACCTCCAGGAGGCAAAAAGCATCATAGTTCTGTATCTGCTCCAGCATATCTGGCACAAGTAGTTGATCATCTCTTTAATGGGAAACGTGGTTTAAATAGATCAATGCCAGGCCAGTAAAAAAAGTCACAAGGACAAATCTTGCAGGATCCTATATTTAAACTAGTGCAACTTGGAACAAAATCTTAATTATAAATGAATGCAACAAGGATAAATGATAGTAGTGATGATAAGGTAGCCTTTTGCCTTGGCCAAAGAGGAGAGAATGCAGAGCTGGAAGGGCAGAGGAACTAGAAAAACGTTACCGGTAAGTGTCACTTGACAACATTGCTCCAGGTGGGCAACTGATGCTCCAGTAACACTATTAGGTAGGAGGCATTTTCTCTCTGTATGGGATATTAGTGCTGAGGCCACCTCTGAACCTCTGTGAAGCTCACCTGCTGTAATCTCTGCAGTGAGCAACTCATGGTCACTGGCACACTCTGCTTTCACCTCCCTGCTGGCATCCAGGCAGGTCAGCTCTGTCACAAGCCTGGCAGTGAGACATCCAATGCTGTGCCTGCTTGGCTGCCAACTTTTTAGTCTCACCGAAAAAAGCTTTTTTTTTTTTTTTTTTTTTTTTTTTTTTTTTAANTTAAACAGTTGCTTCCAACTCAGTAATGACTCAGACACTGCAGCAAGGGTACAGTGATCATCTTCCCCTTTAGAGCTTTCAGCAGAAGGCCCTGGATATTCTTTCGAAAAGGGAGCTTGCTGGGTCCAGCCATCAGCTAGATTCAGTTCTTCAATGTAACTGATGGAATGAGACGCTCCAGCATCTGTGTACCTGCTGGCTCAGGGGCTGCGTTTCAGCAATAGACTAAATGATTTCAACAACTGCTTTGAGTTCAAGAGCCTTGGGAAGGTGAGACTGGGAGGGAATGAAGAGCCACATGTAAAAAGAGATGGTGCTATTTCTCTAGGCCATGAATCCACGGAGGAAAAGTATCTGTTGGAATGGTAAAAGAAAAACAGTTAGTCATATTTGGTCATTTATCTTTTGGGGTGAGGGAGGGGAACCAAATAAGGGTGTCTGAAAAAAACAAAGTTCATAGTATGAGGAAGTGTGGAAACTGGTACTTGGTAGCATTGTTTCATGCTGGCCAGGGCCCTGATACAGAATAGCCAAGGCTCAGATCTAGCTAAGGTGACTTTATTACCCATGCCAACTTCCCTGTATCTTTGTTGATAGAGCCTGCTGGC
Organism: Ramphastos sulfuratus; assembly: GCA_013399055.1. Classification (NCBI taxonomy): domain Eukaryota; kingdom Metazoa; phylum Chordata; class Aves; order Piciformes; family Ramphastidae; genus Ramphastos; species Ramphastos sulfuratus. The sequence goes on from WBNM01023919.1 coordinate 3,629, forward strand.
AGTGTGGAAGAAAGCTACATTTTTCACGTCACTGTTGGATCCTCTGTTGGAATTCACTGTTGTCAGAGATACATTTTTTTAATTCTGGGAGTAATATTCATGCCCTGACCTAAGCACTACTGTGAAAATGCGTATTTCTGCCTTTGCAATTTCTTGGACTGAAAAGCAGCTGACTTGCTCATGGAGGGCTTGTTAGCTGTGAGTTACTGATTATATATATCATGTTTATGCTATCCCTTTAAGACCACTATGGTATTTTGTGTTGCACGCTGATGCCGTAGCTCCATATATGTGCCTTACAGCTAAATCCTGGGAGATACAGGAGCTCTGCAATACCTAAATAACAGAAATGTAACAACTCCAGTCCCTGCTTAGCAGCCTTAGTATCCAGTATATCACAAGCTGACTCTTATTCCATTGTTAGGTGCTAGTAAGTCAGCCTGAAACAGTAGCAGAGTTTGGGACAGCAGGTGCATTAGATGGTAGGAAATGGATTACTGCAGTGCAAGGGAGAAGAAGAGTGCTGCCCTATTGTTACATACATGAGCATTCTCACATAGCTCTAAGCTTCCAGAAATGCAGTTTCCAGGCCCCAAACCCATGCCTTCTGGCAGCTTGGGGATAGAGGTATGGCAAATTTGTTTCTCAACGTGTTTGATTTTTGTCAGGTAGCTGTCCTGCTTTTGCAAACTCTTCCAAGAGTCTGAATGGGGGAGAGGTATCTTGGAAGGAGAGGAGTGAGGCATACGAGCTAATGGGAACTCACAGGGATGCCTGCAAGAATACACTATCATATATGATAGGATACCAACTGGCCCAACAGTTACAGCCATCACATGTTCGCTGATGAGCAAGATGTTTGGGAACAGAGACCTTGAAGCCCTTAGTCCTTCTGCTGTGCAGAATCCATATTAGATTTGCCAAACCCTTCACCTTGATTGACAATATTGTTCTTCTAAAAGGGAAGAGCAAATTGTTTGCTTTCTAACAGACTGCTCTAAATTAACCACAAGCGTAGGCCTGGGCCTGCAAACCTTTGTATGACTATGAGTCCTATTTATGCTGTGTGATTGCATTGCATACCACTGGCTATTCATATATTCATCTAGCACGGTTGCACTTAAATCTTTGTTGTGGCTTTCAGTCATTAGAAACCAAATTTTGGAAGCTGTTTAGATGTTTGGATTTTGAATACCCCAAAAAGCACCTACTTGGCTATTTAAATGCCTAGATGTCTTTGTAAATCCAGCATTGTTGTAATGAAAAGAGGAAGGAAATGATAGGGAGGCTCTGCTGCATCAGGCTTCTGGTTTCATATCCCAGCAGTGATAACTAGCTAGGGCCCATTGCTATATATACACCATAGTTCATAGTGAATCTCTTTTGTGCTTGAGGAAGCTTGATGGTGACTTTAATTAGAGCAAAAATACTGCAAGCACACATCCTACATTAGTCTCCTTGTATTTTATAGATGTACTATTCCAGTGTGGAAAACCAAACTAAGCAAGAACTTAAGGGTTTCCCTTAAGAACTGGAAACCCTATCACCTCTGTTTCTTTCTCCCACTACTGCAGTACTGGTCTTGAAATTCTCACCACAGCTAAAAATCCTCATTCTGCAAATTAAACTATGATTTAAAAAAATTTTACAGTGCAGCCTCCTTATAAAACTTCACTAAATCTTTTGCTGATATGACTCACTCAATTACTCATGTAAGCAGACATTCAGATAATAAAAGTAGTTAATGGAAAGCTGCGAGAAATACTGCTGGGAGGCAAGGGAGGGGGAAGGCTACTGCAGGTATTTTATCCTAAGAGCTGCTGAGTTCACTGTGCTCCCAGCCATTTTTTTAGATAAGGGATTCTCCTTTCTGCTTTTTCCTTTGTATAAAAACAGCTTCAAAAATCAGATTGTCAGCAGAGAAGCTGACACCATATGTATATGTTTGCTCCTCTGCTCCTCTTCCTACATATCAGAGATGATAGCCAATCTGTGCCCTGAAATAATCTCTTCATCCTAGCAATGCATAGAAACAACACTCAGTACTTTAATAAGCTCTGGATTCCTCAGTCAAGGAGTACAGTTAGCAAGTGGCTAAAAGCCTTTTGGTTGGCGGTGTCACATATACTGACAAGGACCAGGTCTTTCTGGAATGATTAATAAAAGGCCTTTGAGATTTGGTGTACAATAGGTCAGGTAATACAACTAGAAGGCAGATTTCAATGCCATTGCAGTGGATGCACCCTGGGGGAATACAGCACTTTCTGAAGCTGGTGAGGCAGAGAGGTACTATTGAGTGGTAAGATAAGACTTTGATGTGAGAGCCCCTTTATGCAATGAAATTGTACATGTATGATGGCTTCAAAGCGACTCAGAATTAAGATAAAAGTGGAACTAGTGGAAAGGGACAAACTGATTATAGCTGAAGGCTAGCTGGTATTAGCAAAACAACCAGAGTAGTTGACTCTTGGTTATGTGGTTCTGAGGCTGATAGATTTTTGAGGGGTGAGCTGCTGCAAATGGCTGTGTGAGCCCCTTCTAGCAATGGTGATGGGTATGAAGAGAGAGGACGTGAGGTTGTGCTCATTCTTCATGCAAGATTAGTTGGGAGGAAGGGTATGGCTTGACTGTAAAGTAGAGCTCTTGGCACAGAGAAACTGCATGGGTGTTGAGGCTGTGGACCTGAGAAAGTAAGCTGTCAAATTATATTTAGCAAATACATACTGCAGGAAGGCACAGAGAGGGGAGGAGGGGTACTAACACATATCTAGGCCCCACGGGTAGTGAGCACACAGAGTAGGGAATGAGGCTGTTTAGAGAGGATGAATTGCCTTGGTATTCCTGAGTCAAATAAATTGCTGTGTGAAGCCAGGGTCTGCAGACTTGAATGATTACTCTGAACAGCAGAGATCAGCTTCATTTCTCCATCAGTAACGGCTCAAGCCTAGACTCCATTAAGTGAAGGGTGACCAACCTGTGGCCTTCCAGCTACTCGCCTCTGACCCCACACTAGGGATGTCCCCCACAGCAATTCCATGCTCTAGCTGGGGAAGCAGTAGTCTGATAGGGGCTCTTGAAATCAATATCGCAAGCTGCTGTACATCCTAGTTGCACACCCAGCTCAGCTCCATCCCAGCAGAAGCTTGTGGAAGCTCCTGGACAAAGCTATACGCAGACCAGTATGATCTAAGCAATGCCAATTTACTGAATGTGATCATACACTTACATACTTTCTAACAGACTATGCGGGTTAGTTTGTTGTTAAGCGATTGGTCCAAATCATTAAGGCACAAGCTCTGTGGCATGAAGCAATTGGTTAGTCATTATCTATTCAAACGCTTTGTGTGAATCTTTGTTTCTCCTTTGATCCTCCTGTTGTTGCCCATTTCCCAGCAGCAGTTCACAGCTGGCGTCCTTGCCCTTCAGATGAACCTTCATGCAGGCTGTGAAACTTTTCGGTTCATAATTAGCAGTTAACACAGGTTGGATTGCTCACATGTCCATTTAATGCAAGGTATTCCCCTACAGAAGCTTATTAGCTGAGGCTGGTACCTGACTATCTGAGGAACCTGAACATAAGTCCATCAGACCTGACATGGTGCCTCACAACATCCTTCACTCTAAAGTGGAGAGATACGGATTTGATGGGGTGGGTGTTCAGTGTAATATGGTTGGATGGCTACATCCAGAGGGTAGTGGTCAACGTTCAATGTCCAGATGGATACTGATGACAAGTAGTGTCTCTCAGGGGTCTGTACTGGGACATGTTTAATATCTGTTTAATATTCAAAGTGAGGCTCGACAGGGCTCTAGGCAACCTGATCTAGTTGAGGATGCCGCCTCTTATTGCAGAGTGGGGTGGATTAGATGACCTTTGGAAGTCATTTCCAACACAGACCATTCTATGGAGATATTCTATGGAATCTTCATCAGTTACATAGCATAATCAAAAACACCCTCAGCAAGTTTGCAGATGATACCAAGGTGATGAGATACCATCCAGGAGGACGTGGACAAGTTTGAGAAGTAGGCATAGAGTTGGAGCAGGTCCAGAGGAGGGCCATAAAAGTGGTCAGGGGGCTGGAATAGAATTTTAGAATCAACCAAGTTGGAAGAGACCTCCAAGATCATCCAGTCCAACCTATCATGATAGGTTGGAATATCTCTCTTATGAAAAAAGGCTGAGAGAGTTGAGGTTCTGACTTTGACTGGTTTGTAGTAGGATGGGTACAGCTTAGGGTCTCTTTCTTGCTAAAAGCTTGTTCATATGAGTCAGAGATGCTTTTAAAATAAATGAGTCCTTTACATTCCCTCTGAGAGGAGACAGCTTGGAGAGACCTGTCTGCCTTCTGTGTGTAAGTACTCTGTCAAACCAGACTGAGGCTAGGTGGATGAAGCTGCTGCGACTGATGGCGGGGCCACCAGTCCCCATCTCCTGTTAGGCATTGCATTGTTGAGATTTGTGCTTTTACCATACTGTCAGAAATAGCTGTGGGTAAGAGGAAGAGCTGAAATGGTCCTGTGTGTTAGGCAAGCAGCAATTCAGAGCAGTTTGGAGGAGAGAGATGCAGACTGGTATAGTGAACAGAAACTGTGCAAAGAGGAGCTGCCTTCATAGCCTTGTGAAAGAAGATTACTTGACCAGATGTGTGATGGAAGGAGGAAGGATGACTTCACAGATGTGATTTATTATCTTTCTCATGCAAGGGAGTTAGGTTAATTCTAGGAATAACACACAATTGTTTGATGGCTCTCCCAGATATGCAAAGTTATAAAAAACTTTTTAAAAGTGGTTTACGTGGTAAAAGTATGATTACAAACAGGACAGGATTAATGAAGTTCCAGGGGTCAAGTTCCTACAGTTATGCACGTACCTAGAAATCTGAACTTTAATTACAAACAGGAAGAAACAAAGACTTCAGAAAATGGTTCTAACTGTTGTAGCTGCAAAGTGGACTTGCAAATGTGAAAAAAAGCATAAGCAGGCCAGTAACATCTGCTCTAGTCTCTAGTAAGAATGAATAGTTGAGAGAGGATGAATTTTCTCATGTGCTGGAGCATTAATTCTGCTGTTGTACTGTTTACTGTCTGTCTCCTTGGCAACCCATATCAGACCTTTCTTGAGGGATACCACGAGGGTCAGGACAGGATGGGAAAGGACTGACAGTCTGGGTTGACATCTTTGAGGAGTACAGACAGGAAAGAAAAATTATTTTCTCCTCACCTCCCTGAGTGCTTTGTGGTTTGAACACTTGGAGGGAAACCGATGAGCAACTATGCTTTGTGCTGGCTTGTCTTTGAGACCATTTGTTGCCTGTTTTCTTTTAAAGTCTGAAATGTGAGAAAGAGATTGTTATTTTTTGTATTTAACTTGACCTCTTCCTCCCTTGAAAAGTTTTTCCCCTTGTACTGGCTCCGTTCCTTTTACACAGTGTTGTGTTGGAAAGAAATTGAAAAAAAAAAGAATTCCTAGAAAAAAGCCTTGTTATTTGGAATTAGATGTGCCCTAGAACAGACAGTTCTTGCCTCTGCAACATGTCCTGTCCCTCTCTGGAGGTGCTGTGACATTTATCTGAACTTTAGTAAGGCCTTTGACACTGTTTCCCCACAGCATCCTCCTGGCTAGATGTCAGGACCCAAAAGAGTGGTGGCAAATGGAGTTAAATCCAGCTGGTGGCTATTCACTAGTGGTGTTCCCCAGGGTTCAATATTGGGGCCATCCAGAGTCAGATCCAGACACTATGCAAAGTGAGCAGGATGGCATGAATATGTCTCTGTTGAGGGAAAGAAAGTACATATTTCAGTTACAGACCATTTTCTTTGCCAAATTTTCCTTCCCTCCTTCATCCCTCCAGTAAGCCTTACCTGCTGGCTAAAGGGCATGGGGCTATGTACATGGTCAATGCACACACTGTAAGTTTGGAGTCCTTTGACCTTTTTTCCAGTTGCATATCTGCTCAGCAACATATGATGCAGCTTTTGTTTCTAGGATTTACAAAATGAGATACTTATAGAAGTGAACTGAGAACCTGCAGCAGGATCTGTCAGGGATCTGCACTTTTACTCACAATATGGTGGTTGTGCCATTCAGTTTTGCATATAGGAAGGAAAATGGAAGAGGCTTTTTACAGTGACTTCTCACTGTCACATTAAAAGTAGGTGCCCTATGAGCTGCCCCATTATGACTTTTCTGTAATTAAGAATTGGTAATTCAAACTGATATGTGGGATGTGCACACAGAGTGCCCAGCTGCAAGATTGCTCATGACCAAAGGATTGGCTTGCCTGTGCAAGTTTTTGTGAGCGGGGTACTTGGGTGATTGGCAGAGGTAAAAACCTAATGCATGCAAGAGAACTTGGAAGATTAGTGGTTATAGGATTAGGATTATAGGATGGCCATTATTCTGACATGAGGGCTCTTCATATTTAAATTTAAATACACAAAAGAACACTCTTATTAAAATGTAAGCATGTTGTGATGACAAGCACCTAATTATGCAGACAGGTCAGTCCAGTTACTCTGGTGAACCAGCTGCATGCACATATTTCAGAAAACGTGTTTTCTTACACAATAAAACCCACCAGCAAGGCCACTGAGAGGTCAGGAGGTCCCAGACCTGCAGGCGGGAGCTTCCTGTAGGATTTGCTGATGCTGAGTTCAGATTGGAGAACAGTTAGGCTCTTGCAGGTTTCCACTAGGTACCTAAAAGCACACAGGGAAGATGACACAACAGTTCCTCCTCCCTAGAGTCAGGTGCTGCAAATCTAAATTAAAACTCCTGACAGCATCTTTGGAGAACCTTTTCCTCTACATCTTCATTTTTTCCTTTTTGTCAAGGGAAGGATCATGCAGGTTTACTCTAGAGCTGCCAAATGACAGCTTGATTTCACACCTGAGAAGTGAATGAAGAGGAAAACCTTAGCCTGCTTCCAGCCTGGCACTAATGTGAAGAGTTCCGAGGGTGTGGGCGTGAGCAACCCCCATAGCTGCAGCAGCAGCAGCAGCAATGTGAGCAGAGTCCAAGCTGAAGCTATTGTGAAGGGAGTGTGGACCCATTTTCAAGTCTGCAAGTGTTATTTGTCTACTGCAGGCCCTAGGGTGAGGTGGGGAAGTCTGGCTATGGTTGATTCATGAAGGTGTTGGACTAGGCTTGGAGCTTCACACTGTACAGCTGCCCTCTGTTAGTTGATTTAGTTGGCTTTTTTTCTTGGACACTTTGCAACAAAGGCTCAGATCAGCTCTTTCAAAAGGCACATTAACGTTCAGCAGTGAGGCAAACAACTAGGACTTTTAACTACAGCAAAATCAGGTTTTTTGGATGTGTAACTCATGGTTTATAAACTTTGGGGATAGAGGGCACCAAAAGAGAGGCTGCATGACACCTCTTCAGTCCTTGCTGCTTTAGGGCAGAGAATGCCAGCATCTGCTGTGGAGAGCTGCAGGTAGCCTGACATAAGGTTAGCACAGCCCTGCACTGGAGCATGGGTACCGAGAGCAAGATAAGAGGAAATGGCACCAGGCAGATAGCCTTCAGGACAGGGATTTCCCATCTCATATTTAAAGGAAGACACGTCCAAGGGCTGGCCCAAACATTAGGCATTTGCAATCTGTAATTCTAGAAGTCACCTGGAAGCCAAGCATCTCTAGTTGGATGCCTTTGTAACAGCTTCCCAGGCATGGAAGCAACTTCCTACAGTACCAGCTTGGTGTACGAGGACTGCAGCTCTGGATCATCTGTAACTGCTGACTACCGCACTGCATCGGTAACATGAAAGCTGCGAAAATTATCAGTGTCGTATCTGAGTATGTAACAGACATTAAGTAACCCAGGGCTGCAGTAGAAACAACAGGTCTGTGAATCCTCATGGGAACATAACTCGAGTAATCGCAACTAAAATTCATTTCAGAGCGAGATATGCTCCCCTTAGAGAAAGCTGGGACACTTCTGCAGCCGCCTCCGTATCCCTCCCTTTTGTGTACAGACTGCGGGGGGCCGGGCCCTCACCTGCAAACAGCCATTTAAAAAACCCCGCAACATAACAAAGGAATGCCGGAGTCACTCGTTTCTAGCGACTTTTCTTACAAAATGTTGAGAGCGAAGGAGGCAGGAAGGTTCCGGCTCTGGAGCCGGGCCTGAAGCCTCCAGCTGCTGCGCACCGCTCCCCCGGATACTGCCCACCGGCCCCNGCGCGAGGCCGGGCCCGGGCGGCGGTAGCGCCGGGGGGTGGGGGGTGCGGCGCGAGAGCGCGCAGGGTGGGCAGGTGGCGAAGAGAGGCGTAGTAGGAGGGTCGGACGGACGGACGGACGGACCGACCGGGGTGAGAGGATGTGAAGATGGCGGAGCTGCAGATGCTGCTGGAGGAGGAGATCCCGGGGGGGCGCCGGGCCCTGTTCGACAGCTACACGAACCTGGAGCGGGTGGCCGAGTACTGCGAGACCAACTACATCCAGGTGCGGCGGGCGGGGCGGGCCGCGCGCAGCGTAACGGTCGTTCTCCTCGCCTAACGGTCGTTCTCCCCGCCTAACGGTCTCCGGTTCCGCGGTGGCCCCGGCGGCGGGGAGCGGGCAGGGGGCAGCTCCATTTGGGCAGTGTCCTGTTCTCTTGTGTCATCTGCCGTGAGGCTGCCTTCGCTGCCCGGCCCGAGGGTCGGCGGGTGGATGAGGGGAGCAGGGTCGTGGCACCTGCGTTCTCTTGGTGACGGGAGGTTGTTGATAGGCGAGTGGCACCGGCTGCTACAGCCTGGAGAGGAGGAAATCTGGTTCACCTCCAGCGTGAATTTCACCGTCGTGACGAGGCGTTTGAATATGTAATTGATTTCTAAGTTAAATTCGTTCCACTTTGTGAATATATTGAACATTTATTGCGGTTCGTGTCTCTGTCGCTGCTTTTCGTTCGTTCCCTTCCCACCTTTCACTCTCTTTTGCTGACACTAGGAAGATGCCTCAGTCCTGTAAATGCAGCGTTTCTGCTTGTTAATGACATGTGTTTTAATTGGGATATATCTGTCGATTTGTATTTCGCTTCCCGAGCAGTACTGCAATATTCGATAGGAAGGACAAGTACCAAGTCATAGGTGCAGGATCTAGTAGAAATTGATAGAGAAATGGGGAGGAGATCGTGCACAAGTTGCTGCCACAGTGATTTTTGCGGTCATCACTCTGCAGCCAGGTTGGCGTTAGGACTGTGATTTTCCTGTTTTCACTAGGAAGAGAAGTAAAATACTGTTAGTCTACTTTGATTATAGGCCGAAAGAAAGAGTTTCCACCAGAATGAAACAAAAAAAAAAAAAACAAAACTCCCTGAGAAGGACCTGAGTGCATAAGAAAGGAAGGAGAACATGGGTTTGTGGTGTTAAAGTACAAAGGGTCTGTGCTTTCAGTCTGTTAAGTGGAGAATACTTGTGTTTTTCCAGAGGGCAAGCGGAGATGAGATCTCTGGCAAGATTGTTCAGTCAGCGAAATGGGAAAGAATATTTAACCAGTAATAACAGAGTACTTAAAATGTCTCTCTAAAAAACTGTTTTGAATCGTTGAAAAGCTGTCCTTTAGAGGAAAGAATGTACGCATTTTGGGTCATTTACAATTTATCAATTGGAGTGATGTTATATAGATGTATTATGTAATAACCTTTTCTATATTGAATTGGTGTGACTTTTGTTCTTTATGAGAAATATATTGAAATATTTTTATAACATTGTAACCTGACATACATGTACTTAAATTTATGCTTTTTTAAAAAACTGGGAAACTGGTATTTCTAGAATGTTGGAAGACTAAACAGGATGTAGCTTGGGATCTTTGTTCTTTCTCTGATTTTTTTTTTTTTTTGTTCTTTGTATAAACCAAATTTTTTTTAATTGGCATTGAACAGCTCCATTTTGATTGTTTTAATAAAAACTACAGAGAAGGACTACATGCTCTTTTATAGAGATGAAGAATAAAAATTGTTGCCCCAGACAGCATAAAGTCTGTAAGGGCAGCCTAAGGTAATAGGAGATGTATACAGACAGATGGTGAGTGAAGGAAAAGAATGAGGCACTCTTGGTCAGCCTGATGGATTCTGGCCGCCACAAACCAATACCTGACTGTTAGCAATTTGTTCAAGCATTGTGACAACAGAGGGCTTTATGAGGGAGGTGAGAACGAAAGAATGAAACTGTATTGTGAGTGTTGACTGTGAGGTGTACCATGGGTCACAGCATGAACATGTTTAAATTTTAAACAAGTAGAGAATGGAGGACATCAGCTAGATAATAGGCTGAGAGACTATAGAGTAAGGTTACTGTAGAGAAGAGGAGCTTCTGGATTTAGTGATGTGAGTATTCCAGTAGTAAATCTGTCAGAAAGTGTACTTCACAGTGCCAGAGCTACATAAACTCCTGCACAAGATCTGTATACAAAGCTGGATTTTTTTAATTCCTCTTCAAGGACAGGAATAGTTAAATGGATTTAATTATTGGTTAGTTGGATCTTGGTGATTTTGCTTCTAATAATAATTAGTATTCCAAATACATGATGTCCAGTAAAGTCCAAAATATATTCAAAATATTAGCCTTGGATTTTGTGGCGAAGATATGCTTGTGATTGCTTGGAATGTGTGGAAGAGATTGTCCAGAAACTTATATAGTGAACATGAATTACATTGTCTGTAATCACATAGTGTTTCATTGGTGATGAGATCTAAACTTCATTTGCAGTATGATAGGCAGCGTGGTGATGGGGGCGTTGAAGACCTGTCTACTGACAAATACAGTCCAATGACAAGCCACTCCCTTTTGTTTTTCTGCCAGTTGGTGCTTTGAGGTTTTCTTGTCAAGCACAACAATTGTTGCAAAAGTCAGTGTAATAGAGAATTAATAGAATGAAAGTTTGGTACTAAGAGGAATGTGTTTTTTCTCTTCTTCCCTTTTGTCAGCATTATAGCAGATTCAAAGTAATTGAATGTGTGATCTCTTAATGTGGAAATTGCTGGTTCATAGTAAGAGTTGTGCTTGGTGCAACTTGTTTGACTTCTGCTTACAAAATGAAAAATCCATTCTTGAGAATTTTGACAGTGTCTATCCAAATGATGATATGGAGTGATCTCAATCACTTTAGCAACAGGGAATGTTACATAATTTTTTATCTCTCCCTTGAGTCTGTGATACTGTAGTATACCAGAGCATGTCAGCATAAAATTTTGTGGAAAATGATAGGAAATGCAGCAGATATATAATAAATGGACCTGCAACAATGAAAGTTTAAAGGCTACTCTGTGGGGGGGAAAGAGTTTTTCCATTAATTTTTGTTCACCAATCTAAAATTCTTTTCAAAATTTCTCGAGTCTCCAGCTAATCATTTACCTGGAAAGGTGATGAGTTTTTCAAGAGACACTGATGTGTTTAATAGCAAAATAAATAGCTAGAAGAAAAACTTTAAGTGTAATTTCAACTTGCATACTGCAGCAGCTAGTTTAATAATTTTTCTGCAATTATGATTCTACTTTAATAGTTCAGTTTTAAGCATAATTGCTCACTTTAATTTGCTTGTGTTACTACAGAAATCAAATAACTTTTCTTGCCAAGAAGGTCTTAATTTTTCTAATAACTTGGAGAAATCATACAGTTATTTGTATGTCGCACTTCTAAACAGAAAGGCAAGATAGGCATTTTTATTTACGAGAATGTTTTTGTGGTATCTGACACATTAGTCACAGGTTAAGTTCTATACTGTCTGTTCAGTACTTTACTAGTGCTGTGTTCTCTATTACCAGGTTCAGTCTAAACTGTGTAACAGAGTCATTCTATTAAATTTATTTGATATCCTTGATATAAAAAAAGATATCTGTAGTCTACGTTAATCTACCTGGGTTTTTCATAAAGGGCAGAAAATTGGTTTACTGCAGTGTGTCATATTTACAGAATTTTCATATTCCTGCATTACTTTTGTTCAGCAGTATTGCAAAGAAAATGTCTACTTATGAAGTAATGAGACCAAGGAATTATGTAATTTGCACACCTTGTTACTGGTATCCCAACATAAATTCCAACACCGTCTTGTCCTGTGCAGTTTCTTTGAGCACTTCCTGTACAAGTCTGTTGTGGAATAGTGATCTTTTGTTTGTTTCTCACAATCATTGCACTTTTAAAACTCCAACTTTTTATTTTGTGGAGCTTTCTAGAGCAACTGAATGCTTGTGTCTGTTAACTCTTTTTTGCAATAATCAGGAAAAAAATCCCAGGTGGAGGCATTTCAGCCAGTAAGTGTCTAGTGTGAACAGATTTGGGGTGGGAAGAAGTCCCTCCAGCAAAGTTTGCATGCAGAATTGAGTGAGGACAAACCTCTGCACCCTGCTTAGCTTTCATATGGAGTGCAGGATTTCTGTGTACTGTACTGTCTAGATTCCTTTAAAAGACTCTGTATTTCTTAGTATTTCAAGATGACTGTGCTTTATTTCTCAGTAATAGAGACCGTAAAGGATGAGTGAGCTTCTCATTTTCCTTTCTTCATAGTCTTCAGGTTGCCATGACTGTGTTGTTTTACATACAGAAACAACCGTCTGGTGTTTGTGAAGGAAAGGATGGGAAGGGGATTTTTATTCCTGTTCTTAATATTCCAGCCGTCTGGTTATTAGATGCCCCTGCTTTCAGTTCGTGCAGATACCTTTATTTAAATAGACATAGAAGTGAAAACGATGTGGTTTTCAGCAATTTTACTACATTCCATAGATCAATGAGTTTCGTTGTTGTTTCCTGCATATCTAGTAATTTTACTTACACCTTGGAAGCAAAACCAAGTAGCTATAGGTTTGGAAGCATATTCCAGTAAGTTGCACAAGAGAATAAGGCATCTTCTGGCATCCATTGGTTTTAAATTACAGAAATGGTAATCCTTTCAAATAGTAACTTCATGGTTACAGCTTTATTAATGTAATGTGGAGTTGTTTGTAATAAGCAGTACTGATATATAGCTTATGTAAGTTTATAGGGAATTTCAGGTATTACGGTTTATAAACGAGTTGAAGAGAGATTCCTGTTCTCTTTACTGAATACGTGTATCACCTTAACAAAGGCAACATAGTTACATTTGTAAAATTTAACTGTCAGAAATGTGTCACAGAAAATTTATTTTCAACCTGTCTGTCCTTAACATGTTTTTTTAATAATCTGTCTTCAGTGATTAAACTTAGCGCTGATGGAACACTTCTACAAGCATGAAAGTGGGTATTGATCAGCTCCAATGAATATTAGTGTGGAACTTCAGGAAGATGCTGACAAGTTGAAAGTCTTTGAATATAATACTGGGAAATCTGGTAAAACAGTGATAATAGATACATGGACAATATGCTATAGCATCTTTTAAGTGAAATGAATGAATACATAGGTATACCTGGCCCACCCGGCTGTTGGTAGGACCTCATAAGAATCACATAATTTTAAGATTGCAGTAATACGTGGTAATGCGTTAATCTTGACTGTCTGCCAGGTGCTCACCAAACTATTCTCTCACACTGTCCTCAGCAGAACAACAGGAGAAAGTAAGAAAAAAAAGCTTGTGGGTTGGGGTAAGGACAGGGAGATTACTCATTGATTATCATCATGGACAAAACAGATTTGTCTTGGGGAATATTAGTTTATCATCAATTAGAAATAGAGTAGGATAGCGAGAAACAAACCCCTAACTAAATTCACCGTTCCACCACCCCTTCCTTCTTCCCAGGCTCAGCTTAACTCCTTCATTCCCAACTCTTCTATCTCCTCTCCAGTGCTGCTGGGTAGGGGAGGAATGCAAGTTGTAATGAGTTCACAACACTTTGTTTCTCCTTTCCCTACACACTCTTTTCCTGCTCTGGTGTGAGATCCCTCTAATGGGATACAGTCATCACAAAGTGCTCCAACATGAGTTCTTCCCATGGGCTGAAATTCTTGAAGAACTACTCCAGACTGGGTCTTTCCTGATGGTGTACAGTCCTACATGAACAGAATGCTTCAGTGTGGTCTTCCATTGGTCATAGTTCCTGCTGGAAAACCTGCTTTTGCATTGACTTCTCTCCATAGGCTGCAGCTCCAGTCTGCTTCAGTGTGGGCTTCTTTCCAGAGGTGTCATCTCCTGCAAGGAGCTCTAATGTGGGCTCTCTGCAGGCTGCAGCTTCTTTTAGAGCATATCTACCAGCTGCAGCATGGGGTCTTCTATGGGCTACAGTGTGGATATCAGCTCCACTGTGGTCCTTCATCAGCTGCAGAGGGACAACCTATGTCACCATGGTACTGAAGGGGAATCTCTGCTCCAGTGCCAGGAAACACCTCCTCCTCCTGCAACTCCTTCTCTGGCCCTGGTGTCAGCAGGATTGCTTTTCTCATATTTTTCTCACTCTTCACTCTTACAGGCACTATGCAGTGTTTTCTTTCCTTTCTTAAAGATGTTATCACAGGTATCACCAGCACTGCTGACTGGTTCAGGTTTGGCCAGTGGTGAGTCTGTTTGGAGCTGGCTCAGAACTGGCTCTGTCTGACTGGGGGAAAACTCCTGATCTCTTCCTGTAGAGAAGCCACCTCACTACCAAAACCTTGCCACATAAACCCAAGACATATGCCGGAGGGGCTATTGCTTCAGTACAGTCCACTTCTGTTCATGTTTACTTGTGTTGTGGAGAGATAGCTGTTCTTAGCAGAAATCGCGATTGGTAGGGCAAGAGGAAATGGCATTTACTTACTGTGTGCAGTTCTGGAGGCCCCAGCACAGGAAGGACATGGAAGTGTTGGAGCGGNTTTAGATAACTTGTTGGTATTGAAGGTCTTTTCTCACTGTAGTGGTTCTGTGATTCTGTGTGTGTTTACTACTAAATCCCCAAAACTAAGGGGGTAACTAAGCTTAGTGATTAATAAGACTGTATGTGACTAATGTTTTTTTGATTTCAAGAAATGACATTTTCTGCAAATTTGAATTAACTGGCTGAGTGAGAGACTACTTTCTTCAGTGTCTCCCTTCTGGTGATTTCTGAATGTTAATCCTGAAAGTGGTTTCACAGTCCTTTTTTTCTCCATGTTCCTTTGAGGTGGAGGCAGACCCTGGTGTTACTTTAAAGTAACCGGTAATAGGACTAATGACCTTTTTACTTACTGTATCACCAAGTGCCTAAACTTTAGGGACCTATTAATTTAGAGGTGAGTTGGCAGATACTGTTGCTTGAAGGAGTTAGGTAGCTTCACTTGCCTTGTCAGGATGTATGAAAAGTCTTCTGAAGTGTTGCAATTTATGCCCATTGGACTTGTAACTATATTAAATTGTTGCACAGATTGTTCTTGCATGTTGCTCTATACTCGAGCTTTACAGTGAGTTTGTTTTTAGGTTTAGTGGGGATAATCTAGGTGCAGGACCATCTTGTCTGTTTTCTTTTGAGTGAATCAATGTAGCTTGCAAAGTTGAAGTAATAATCACTTAACCAATCTTCTTTTCCTTTGCATTAACTGTACTTCTTTTTTTCCAGGAAGGCTAATTTAATGCATTTAATGGTGTCAGAAGTTTAGCCTGGAGTTCAGGAAGGATAGGATTGATTCTCTATTGACTAGATGTGAAAATAGCATAAGCCATTTTATTAGTGGTAATGAGAATTGCTGGTGGTAATACTGTATACATAGGGAGAAAAATGGAACTTGTAAACATGCAGGTTGCTCTATAACGTTTTGTAATCCTAAATGTTAGTTACAAGTGGCATTCCAGTTGTTCCCTTCTATAGTTTTATTTTCAGATTGTAGTCACTGAATAGTATTGATCAAGAATTGTATTTCAGGGAAGCAGACTTCTGCATCCAGCAGTTAATGAGCTCTCTAAAATTTATTGTCTCTTGCTTGTGTTTTACTTGGCCTAGTGCTGTAGGTTTTAAGGCAGGAAGTGGTGCACCACTGTGGTGCTTCTCCAGGCAGTGCTTTAAGCAAGTGCAATTTTACTCTTGTTATGTTCAGCAGAATGTTTTACTGTAGAAAACATTTAAGTTTGCAGCAAATTTTCCATAGAATCTATGTCTGTAGTCCACTCAGCTGGCCTGTTTTTTCTTGGATTTTGTTTTGAAATACTACGTTTTCACACTTCATCATGTGCCTGAAATTAACCTCTTTCTTAGTAGTATCAGTTCTGTAAATTTTCTTGGACGCCTGTATTTGGAACTTCAGTCATTGGGCTACTCAGACTTCATCAACCAGAACTGCATGTCCATAGATGAAGCGTGTAATCACAGCACATTTAGAAGCACTTTTCTGCTTTCGGGGATCTCACAAGTTAGGCTGGCATTTTTTATTTGAAGTAAATGAATGATGTTCTTGCAAATCAGTCATGCCCGTTTCAGTGAGAAATCTTAATTTTCTGATTTCCAGAACACACGCACAAGTTGCTCTGTCAAATTTATAGTGATGTGCTCTGAACTATGGACTTGATACCTGCTTATCACTTTTCCTTTGCTTATTTCCCAGTAGATGTCATCATAATATCTATTTTTAATTATAGAATCACAGAATGATCTGGGTTGGAAGGGGCTTCCAAAGGTCATCTAATCTGACTCCCCTCTGCAGGAAGCAAGGGCATCCTCAACTAGATCAGACTGCCCAGAGCCCTGTGAAGCCTCACTTTTAATATCTCCAGTGATGGACCCCCAACCACCTCCTTGGGCAACCTGTTCCACCCTCATAGTAAAGAACCCGTTCCTAACATCCAATGGTAATCTGCTTTTCTGCTTGAAACCTTTGCCCCTGGTTCTATCACTGCAGGCCTTTGTAAACAGTCTCCATCCTTCTTGCCGTCCTCCTTCAGATACTGGAAGGCTGCTATTAGGTCTCCCTGGAGCCTCCCCTTTTCCAGGCTGAACAACCTCAGCTCTCTCAGCTTGTCCTTGTAGTAGAGGTGCTCCAACCCCCTGATAATTTTCACATCTCTCTTCTGGACCAGCTCCATCAGGTCCATGTCCTTCCTGTATTTGAGAGTCTTTCAGTTTGAAATATAAGTGTTTAATTTGTTATTATTTGCTTAGTGTACCTGTATTGGAGTTTTATGTTCAGTGAACTGCAGAATGAGGAACAAATACTGCCTGATTGCAATTTTGGTAGCTTGTATGTTGGTCATACACATAGGCAAAGCTAGCTTTGTGCAGAACTCATAAATTAGATGTTTTTTTTCTTTAAGTTCAAAACTCCTGTAGGCAAATGTGATTTTTTTTTTTTTTAATTTTTTTTTTTTTAAATTATGGTATTGGAAACTTTATTGTGAATTCTTTAATAATATGAACTGTGTAAACAATTTCTTTAGTAACTTTGGCATCTTTTATCTATTTTTGAGCTGACTGCTGTTTTGTCAGCATTGATTTATACTAGAAATATTAGGTTTTAAAAACTACTTTTCAGTGATCAGATCACTTCTATTAAATTGCTGTTTCAACCAATATTATTAACAGATTATAGGGATGCCTGATATGTATTTGTTTGAAGAAGGTTATTTCAACCTTAATGCATGCTTTCATTATAAAAATGATTTTTTTATTTTCAACTTTAAAATTTATATTTACATGAACAAATAAATAAACTTCAGAAGATCTGTTTGTGGACTAGTGTTCTTCTATGTTTGTATGAGTATCAGACAGAATTTTGTTGGAAGTAAGTGATAAAACAAACTGATTATACTGTATTTTGACATTTTATGGGAAGTACTTTATAGGGAAATTATTGTGAGATTGATAAACATTGTTAAAAAACAGATATTATTTTCATTTTTTTTTTAGTGAATATTTTTGGTAAAGAATTAGGATAAACCTTGCAAGAATTTTTCTTGAGGCTCTTTGGGGTTTTTTTAGTATTAATATAATTAGGTTCACTGGGTTCAAGGGAAGAAGAAAGTGGTTTAATTTTTCATTTTAGAGTTAAAGGAGAGATTTCTATTGTAGCTACAAAGAAAAAAAATTAAGAACTTTTCAGTGATTTATGAGGGAGAGATTTGAAAACCATGACTTGTTTACCAGTGTTAAATGAAAAATTTCACTGATGGGATTGAGGTTTCAGAAGACTGACCCAGTCTTCCCAGCAGTGGAGGGCAGAGAGCAGTTTTGTCTTTGTCAAATGCATTACCAACTAGGTGGTTTAGGCAGATTTAAATTTTGTGCTAGGCGCAAGGATACCAAGAGACATTCCGATGGAGATTTATGGAGGCCTGACCTAAGAGGCTCATCCAGTGTTCTAGTGTTGAGATTGAATGGGCTACCTGCTGGACTGTCCTGAGAAAGACTGGTTTATGTAGATTTGGAAAACTTGTATTTAAAATTGCTAAGTGCATGAATTCTTCCTGTTGCCCACCTAGAAATCATGGGAGTGTAAAGTGCCTAGAAATTAAAGCAGCACCTGTCAAAAGCTTCAAATATTAGACTTCTGTTGTTTAGGAACAAGATTGCTGAGCCAATCTAACATCTTTCTGCTTCTACTTCTAACTATATCCTTGTCCTGGGTCTGGTCCTTATCTGATCACTTGTGAGTCTGTTCAGTTATCTAAATCAATATAAACCTAAATAAGACAAGCATCGTTGCTTTGGTCAGTGATGGTGAGAGTATGAAGTCAGGGAAAAGGGGGAAATGGAGTGGGCTGGTGCCTGCTGAGAGCAGTAAGCTGTTAGATTGACTATTCTAAGGTAAGAGGGAGGCTCTTCAAGATACCAGGCATGAAATTTCTTTGTTTTAAGCTTTTGTGCAGCAGTGCTGCTGCTCTTTGTGTCTGAAGGTTAGTAAGGAAAATATGAGGTGTTGTTCCTCTCCTCCCCTGAAAAAGTACAGGGATACTAAACTTAGCTTGATAGGTAATGTCACTTTACATAATCTGTGTAATTACTGCTACGAGTTAAGGCCCAGGATTTAATGGTATTCTAAAATTGACCAGACATTTTGAATAATAAGAGTATCATAGAACGGTAAGGGTTAGAACAGACCTCTGGACATTATCTAGTCCAACCCATCTGCTAATGTAGGTATACTTAGAGCAGGTAGCACAGGAATGCATCCAGGTGGGTTTTGAAAGTCTCCAGAGACTGCACAACCTCTCTAGGCAGCCTGTTGCAGTGCTCTATCACACTTGAAGTAGTTTGTCCTTAACTTCAAGTGAAACCTCCTGTATTCCAGTTTGTATCTGTTGCCTTTTGTCCAGTTCCTGGCCTGGCCCCATCCTCAAGTCCTCCACTCTTTTTTCTTTCATAGGCTTTTTCCTTATATTTATCCTGAATTTGTCCATGACGGATTTTTATGCTCATTATATGAGATGTTTTGTGTTGTTCACTGTAACCCATTGTGGATATTGCTTCTATTTAATACCATATGACCTGTATTCTTTGAAATGTTTACTGCACAAATTGGTGTTGATTTGGCTTTCCTAGCAGAGAGAACTATAGTGTGAAGTTGCTCATATCAATTAAGTAAGATCTAGATTAATTTGATTTGTGTGAAAGAAAAAAAACAAAAGAGTTTTGTTTTTTGTTTGAGTGTTTGGTTTTTTTTTTTGTGGTGGAGTATGTATTTGAGTGCTGAAATGAAAATTATTTGCATTTTCCCTCAATGGCTAATAACTAGAGAATGGTGAGTAAATTGAATTAAACATTAAAAGTACAATAAAACTAAAAGCATTAAAACTACAATATTAGATTTATTTGTTCTTTGTGATAAATCAGTGTGCAGTGTTTTCTGACATCTCACTTTTCTCACTTTATCCAGCTGTTGGTGATCTCAGAAATAATCTTGGAAGATTTAGGCCCATATGTGTTTGTGTGCTTAGGAAAATGATCCCCTTGGAGTGACTGTCTCAGAAGGGGCAGAATAAATACCTGGGAACTACAGGCCTGTCAGCCTGACCTCAGTGCCAGGGAAAATGATGGAGCAGATTATCTTGGGGGCAATAACTGCACACCTGAGGGATGGCCAAGGGCTCAGGTCCAGCCAACATGGATTTATGAAGGGCAGATCCTGCCTCTCCAACCTGATCTCCTTCTATGATCAGGTGACCCGCCTGGTGGATGTGGGGAGGCCTGTGGATGTGGTCTACCTGGACTTCAGCAAGGCCTTTGACACTGTCCCCCACAGCAAACTGCTGGCTAAGCTGTCAGCTCGTGGCTTGGATGGCAACACTCTGTGCTGGATTAGGAACTGGCTAGAGGGCCGAGCCCAGAGAGTGGTGGTGAATGGTGCCACATCCAGCTGGAGGCCGCTCACTAGCGGTGTCCCCCAGGGATCAGTACTAGGCCCCATCCTCTTTAACATCTTCATTGATGATCTGGACGAGGGCATCGAGACAGTCACCAGCAAGTTTGCAGATGACACCAAGCTGGGGGCAGATGTTGGTGGGTTGGAGGGCAGAAGGGCTCTGCAGCAGGACCTCGAGCGCCTGGACAGATGGGCAGAGTCCAAGGGGATGGCTTTCAACAAATCCAAGTGCCGGGGGCTGCACTTTGGCCACAACAACCCCATGCAGAGCTACAGGCTGGGGTCGGAGTGGCTGGAGAGCAGCCAAACAGAAAGGGATCTGGGGGTGCTGATTGACACCCGCCTAAACATGAGCCAGCAGTGTGCCCAGGTGGCCAAGAAGGCCAATGGCATCCTGGCCTGCATCAGGAATAGTGTGGCCAGCAGGAGCAGGGAGGTCATTCTCCCCCTGTACTCTGCACTGGTTAGGCCACACCTTGAGTACTGTGTCCAGTTCTGGGCCCCTCAATTTAAGAAGGACATTGAGGTGCTTGAGCGTGTCCAGAGAAGGGCAACGAGGCTGGTGAGAGGCCTCGAGCACAAGCCCTATGAGGAGAGGCTGAGGGAGCTGGGATTGTTTAGCCTGGTGAAGAGGAGGCTCAGGGGAGACCTTATTGCTGTCTACAACTACCTGAAGGGTGGTTGTGGCCAGCAGGAGGTTGCTTTCTTCTCTCAGGCAACCAGCACCAGAACAAGAGGACACAGCCTCAAGCTGTGCCAGGGGAAGTTTAGGCTCGAGGTGAGGAGAAAGTTCTTCACTGAGAGAGTCATTCGCTACTGGAATGGGCTGCCCGGGGAGGTGGTGGAGTCACCGTCCCTGGAGGTGTTCAAAGCGGGTTTGGACGTGGCACTTGGTGCCATGGTCTAGTCTTGAGGTCTGTGGTAATGGATTGGACTTGATGATCTTTGAGGTCTCTTCCGACCTTGGTGATACTGTGATACTGTGAAATGTACATGAGCTCCAAAACACCAGCTCTGAATGAAAAAGAGTAGTGTGCAGTTAGCCTAAGCTAGTGAGGATATTGTTTTTGTGGGTTTGGGGTTTTTATTTGTTTGGTTAGTTGGTTTTGGGGTTTTTTGTCATAAAAGCAGTCCTTAAAAGGAAGAAGAAATTACTTCTGACTATATGTGCATCCGTATCAGTCAATCAGAAGGTAAGCATAAATTTAAAATATTTGCAAACTGAGGACACTTCTATAACAACTTGATGGGATACGTTAATAGAACTATTGTTTTATTGTTCTATTGATCGCTATCATGCTGTGATCTGGTTAAAATGTAAATTTCACATTTTTAAAAATACCTTTTCAGTCTTTACATTTATTTTAGTCAACAATTTGTTATTAAATAAAAATACGATAGCGCAAATCTAGTTGTGGTGACTAGAGCAAGGAGGAGGGCTAAAAGTATACAAATCAGAATAACAAAAACTAGACATGAGTCTGTAATATATCAAATGCAGAGATCCTTGAAAACAAAAATTTTCACTGTAATTCTAGCATATTAAGAATCCTCATTTAAGTAAAGTTTATAAAGTGTATGTGGATTTATAGGTTTAGGAAGTATATGTATTATGAATTGTCTCACTTGATGGATAATTAATGCAGTGCTATAAATTACTTAGCCACTTACATATGTATAAAAAGAAAAAAAAAATCATTAAATGAACAAGTGGGCAAAATACAGTGCCGATAATCAACATCCCCTGGAGAGGCTGTGCTTAGAAGTAATATCAAGAGGAGGGGATTTTTGCCTCTGTTTAATTTCTTATGACAAGCAAAAGCCAAGATTTACTTTGTTTCACCTTCCATGAAATTCAGTTTCCTTTTTTTCAGTTGTATCTTGTTTTAAGGATACAGAGAAGAACAAGAGATTTCTTTGCCCTTGTTAAGGGTTCAAAGTATTGTATTCTACTAAATTCAGCTTCCCCTATAAGCATAATTGGCAACTTTTTAATATGCAGTCTAAAATCTCAAATCATGTTTTCTGTGTGATGTGGTATCTTAAAAGAAAAACATACTTGAAGAAATGATTTCTTTTTGGTTTTAAATGAATTCTGGAAAAAAAGGGGAATAAAAAACCACACCCCAAACCAAAGCATTAAAAACAAGCAGCAATTTTTCCTTTTTCTGTGCCACCCTTGAGGTTGCATAATGATACTGGCAGCAGTAGCAGTTTCTATGAACCTTTCTGTAAGCAGTGTGGTGTGCTTTTTATCATTTGAGGGAGAAGGGTGTTCTGAATATAAAATAAGAATTTTAGATCCGAAGTTCCATTTGGGGGTCTGACGCACTTACTATATGAATACAACTTCAAGTTACCTTGTGATAAGGGGGGCCAAAAATGCTTGCTGCTTTTTTTTTTTTTTTTTTTCCGTAAATTTGAAGGAGGAATTGCAATCTTCCTGTGGTATTTTATGAACTGATTTGACCTCAGTTTTAATTTACCCCATAGTAAACTCAATGAAATTCCTAGAGCAGCTCTGAAGGGCCAAAATTCTGCAAATAGTATTAAATAGTATTTGTTTTTTATGTTCTGTTGGAGATGGAGATGTTAAACTGTGGAAATTGAAATGTAAAGATTATTCAGAGTCTTTTTGAACTTCATTCTCGTTTGTTTGTTTGTTACCTAAACAAATAGGTGCTATTCTTTTCATTACATGCCTCTATACAAACTAAATCACAACATGAGGAGTTGGCTGCTTCTACCTGATTCTTTCAGTTTTAAGTAACATACCTGTTATGTGATGCTTTCAATCTCTAGATCTCATATTTCACAAATCAGGATAAATACCTATTTTGTTTGCAAACAAAGTGGAAGGAAGTTCTTTTTCCAAGAATCTTTTGGTCTGGATTTCATATGGACTTGAGACTGTGTTTGAACACAAACCTTTAGGGATTGTGTCTTCTGCTGAATGCAGAGGGAGAAAACACTTTCATTTCCTATGTTTTAGGTACAAGCTGTTGAGTGAAATGACTGGAAGATGGCGGAGGATTAGAGATTATGCAGTTGGTGGGGCATTCTGCAAAATGAAGGATATTGTATAAAATGCAGATTGAAAATTTATACTTTCTCTGTGCTTCTTTCTTAAAACCTCTCATTCATATTGTGAAAATCTCCTTATTACTATAGATAGGTAGAGAGGTGATATTACTTAAACATGTCCCATCAAATGGAAAGATAATTTATGCAGCACTTCATTAGGTATAGACAAAAGCCCCCTTTTTTAATTTGTTTCCTGATAGTAGTAGAACTAGCTAAATGTATGTTTGTAACTATCTGTTAAAACAACTAGAAAAAACTGAATTCACATCAGAAAAATGAAAGAATATGAGGCAAGAGGAACTATGTGACATTGAAAAGATACATTTGAAACATTCTTAGTCTGTTGTTGCATTTCTCTAATGTTTCTATTCTCATGACAGCTGAGAGTTCAGAATTATCAGAACAATTACATTGAAATTGGATGAATAAGAGAAGTCTGAGACTCACTAAAAATATGACACAGAATGAATGTAAACACAAAGGCACAAAGGTGAGGATTATTCATACCCTGTAATGCAGCACAAAACCGAAGTGAGAGAAACATTCTCTCACTAAGTTCGTAATGTCTGTTTCAAATATATAGTCTTTCATTTTTGTAATTTCAAGGTAATATTTTTATGCTATCTAGGCATAATGATGTGAGTAGTTACTACATTAAAATATAATGCCCACAGGTATGCTTATAAGTTGCAAGCAAGCTGTTGATGCAGTTTGAGTAGTCTGGTTTTTAGACTGCGTGTATGTAACTTGCATCCTTAGTGATGTATTTTATGACTGAGAGTGTATGCCATTGTGAGGGGTACCAGAATGTAAAACTATCTGTTGTTGCTGCTGTGGTTTGATATGCTGAAATTTGTCCTGCATAGGGAATAGCATAATAATTCTGAACTATAGAGTTAAAATTGTTCTTTACCTGAAATATTCATAGCCTGATTTAGATTACATAGTGGGAAGCGTTTCCCCTATTTGAGACAACTGTAACCTGTATATGACTTTTCTTTGAGAATTGTGTGTAAAAATGAACTTTTAAACTATTGTGTCTGAAAGAGTTCATTAATTATCCTCACCTAACAAAATCTCTACTAAAGTTCTGAGTTTGTTTCATTGAACTACTGTGGATGCGGCTGTTGTAGGAGGAAAAGAGCAGTACATATTTAGCTTCTGCTAAGATGTGTTTGACAGATGGTGTCTTGTCTGTCCAATCTGATTTCATCCTGCTCTATAAATGATGATTGGAGGAAAAAAAAAAAGGTTGCTCCATAGCTTTAAAAAATGTCATGGTTGATGTAGGAGTGATTAAGGGATATTTGTCCAGGTGTTGGACAGAACGATACCAGTATGTACAGAAACCAGTCTCTGAACAAGTCTGATAGAAATCTGTTTAGTGATAGATAGAGAGATAGAAGAAAAAAATCTACAACTCTCTACCTGAAAGGACATTGTGGAGAGGTTGGTGCTGGTCTCTTCTCACATGTAATTAGCCATAGAACAAGAGGGAATGGCCTCAAGCTAAAGCAGGGTAGACTGGACATTAGGAAATTTTTTTCACAGAGTGGTCAAGCATTAGAATGGCCTGTCCAGGGAGGTGATTGCGTCACCAACCCTGAATGTGTTTAAAGGTCCTTTAGATGTGATGCTTGCGGATATGGTTTAGGGGTGGTCTTTGTAGACTAGGGTTATTGTTTGGACTTGATGATCCTGAGGGTCTTTTCCAACCTGAGATGTTTCTGCGATTCCACGGTACGTTCATGTTTTGGGTCAATAATGTTAAATAGTTCCTGCAAGTGCTTTTATAGTGAAAAATGTTTAGTGTAAGCCGAGATCTGAAATGTCATTAATATACATGTTAAGATAGGCAGCTGCTAAATTTTGGGCATTGCAGATACTCTTTACGACTTTTTACAGGCCTTGTTGAATGCATTTATCTTTCATTTTCTGAAGCATTTGTGAAAACTGACTTGTTCTGGACAGACTTTTATGGACACTTCTTCTGTTGGCTTGAGACTAATTGGAATATTTTACTGAGAGAAATTAGATCATTGGCAGTGGAAAAAAATTTTAGTGATGTCTATATTACCTATTAATTCTGCTGAGAGACGTGAGTAGTCAAAATTTAAGATAAGGCACTCACTTCTCACTTAGTTCTCACTTCTCTTTCAGTCTGTGTGTCTGGTTGCATCTTGCCTTGGTTCCTTTACATGAAACTGATGTAACCTGATCTAGTAATTTTTTTCTCTAACCTCCTTGTCATCTTTAGACATCTTACTTCAGATCTCTGCAGATTTATCACGTGAGCTATACGGATATTTATCTGGTTATTTCTGAGGTTGGGAGTGAGAGGGAGTGAGAGGGGAAAGGGGGATGGGCTGGTTGGGAGCCTTCTGGGCAGTCTGGCTGTTTGGGAGGAATTTCAAATTTCGGTATTGCTTTTAACTTGTATATAATTGTAAAAAAAAAAAAATTAAAAAAAAAAATATAGTATATATATGCTTGTAAATTGTGCAATGCTATAAATACAACTTCATTGCTTAACTTCCAGCTGGCTGAGTTAGTCTGGTTAATCTAGTGGGGGGGGGGAACTCCCAAACCACAACAGTTGTATGTGTATCTTTAATTTTAAAATTCAAGTTTAAAGAGCTTTGTCTTGGGTTTGATCCCAAATGACTTGTCCAATTCTTCATGAGATGTGCTGATAAAGCTAAGTCCTTGACTGCTGCCTCTGCAAGGTTCTGCAAAGACACTTGCTTCTAAATGGTGACTGGGATGTTGCTGGAGTTGTGTTTTTCAAACCTTAGAATGTAACTTTGTGTGACATTTACACAAATCATAGTTAAGTGCTATCTTCAACTGACGTTGAAGTGTTAGAAAAAAAAGGAACTTAGACTGTTTAGCACTAGAAGCTCTTGTTTGGTATTGCTGTCATTGCCATGAGATTAGTCATGTTCATTTAAGTTTATTAACCTATACTCTTAATTCAAAGAAGGTATTCTGTATGTAATCTACTTTGAGTAAGTTAAAACAATCATGTAGAATTCACAGAGCTTAGTGAGGTGTCCAGTTCCATTATTTTTGGCTATCAAGTAATGCCAGTGCTTTGCTTTAAGACAGCAGTCCTAAACATTTATGTTGAGAACTTAGTGAGAAATTCACAAAGAATTTTCAGAAAAATATAGTCTCTTCTGGTTCATCCTGACTTGATATTCTGAACCACGGTCCTTTGTAGCTAAGGAAGAAGACCCTGGTAGATTGTGTTTCAACTTCTGGCTTTTCTTTAGCAGACAGAAAACTCTCCATATTACTAGAAATTCTGAAATGACTCTGTGACCTGCAATCATGGTGTTTTCCAGTCTGGGAAACAAAAGAATTATTGGATGTGAAGGAAAAGTTTGCCCAAGTTGAATTCCGTTATCAAGCATATTGTTTTTTATACCTCAGCGTGATCCTTGTTAGTTCTTAAAATAAGTAATTGGCTGATTTGCAGAAAGAAATAGTATTTAACTTGTGGGGAGATGACCACATAACAGTCTCAGTGTAGTTTATGTGGAGATTAAGTGCGCATCCTTTTATCCTTGTAAAATGTCATTTATATTACTTTAAAAAATTGAGTTGCTGCTTGCATGGAACAGTATCTGGCCAAACAGCACTGCAATTAGTGGGTCACAATTAGGAAAATGTATGTGTAAAATGCACATCTCACTGGAAATAATTACAGAAAATTTGATGCTGTGGTGTTAAGTCACATGCTACAGGTTGAATGTAACAACTTTGCCTGCTATTGTTGAGCTACATTTACTTCTAATTTTGAAGTAAATGGACCAAAGCTGCTTGTTAAACTGGTAAAAAGATAATAACTACGAATTACAATGCCTGCAGGAATGGTTTTCTTTCTGCTTGTTTTCTGAGATTCTTAAATTGTAACAGCATAGTGACGTTTGAGTCTGCTTAAAACAAAAAGTGTACTGTAACCTTTTGGTTTTTTATGTGTTAGCATCTCTATTACAAACAACGAGGATGTGACCTCTGTAGTTCTGAAACGTTCGGTGGTTACTCAAGGAGTGCAGAACAGGACTGTTAGTGGTTTGGCTAACAGTCTCTATATGAGAATCCCATTCTCGCTCTGCCAATATTGTGTTTTGTCCAGCACCATGGCAAGAAGAGCAAAAGGTTGTGAAAAAAGTCTTTGGGAGAAAAGTGAGCAGTTTCAGCTCTCAGGGCTGCAGGGAACAAATCTAAGTAGGCACTGGTTTTGCTTAGCAGTTTTCAGAGAGAACTTCTGTCTGTCTTTTGCTTTTTGTTGATCATGGCAGTTTGTTTAGCTACTCTTCATCCTTTGTTCCATTATAGATGGGTATCACTTAGTCTTACCACCACTGTCAGCAAATGGGTAGTACAGCAGAGGTCAGCTTTCAACAGGCTGAATATGGCTATCAGTAGCAAATGGACCTGTTGTCTGCTTGTTTCTAGTCTCTCTTCCAGTAAGGACATGGTGGAAGTCCTGTGGGTTATGTGGATGGTTCTGATTTTTAGTCAGCCAACAGTGTATTTGTAATGCAGTTCGTGTGACAGGACTGGCATGGGTGATGATGTAGCACTGAAGCCAGAGACGTTGGGCTTTAGATTATTTTCCAGTAGGAAAGGAAACTTGTCCTGTTTGTTTAAAAGCAGGGGGGGAAGAAAAAAAAAACAAACCAGCAAACCAAAAACCAGAAGAATTGGACGTCGTCTTTAGAAATAGATGATCATCTGCCACTGCAGCTTTAACAGCCTTTGCTAATTTGAGTGTAAATCTATAGGTTTAGGACTTTTAGTATGCTGTCAATGGTTCTTTTGCTTCTGATGTGGGTTTGGGAGNGGAATACTGTGTGTTGTAACTCCTGTGTAAAGGTTTCTTGTTATCTACTTTTTAAATGTGAAATAAAAGAAGTTGGTTTTATTTTGGGCACATATCTGAAGACAGTTTGTACCTTTCAGTGTGTCTGAATTTGCAGCAACTGTAAAAACTGCCAAGTAAGAATAATTTAAAGAATAAGTTTAGAGTTAACTGATCACTATGAAGGCATTTGTTATCTAAATGTGGTTATTTCCTAGAAATAGAAAAGTGGTTGTGCAAATACTTGCTCCCCGTTAGTTTAATCCTTCTCTTCTCTCTTTGAAAGGGCATGCTCCTGTCACCTGGTGGCTATGTCTCTTTATTTCTCCGGATGTGTTTTTTTAGTCATAGTCATCAAAGTAGCTTAATTTAAAACACAGCTCCCAGAATAACATTTTGGGCATGGTCATGTGAGGAAAAGAAACAGTAAACAGCAATTGGTAGATGTGTGTTAGTTGGCTTGACAATATGGAAGAGTTTGAAAATAACAGAATTGTTAACTGTAGACAGAAAGCAAAGGTTTTCCTCTAGCTTTTGTTCCTTGGGCCACTTTCCTCTTTTTTACAGGCCTAGCGGAATAACTGCAACACAACTCAGTGGCAGCCTCATGTAGCTGTGGTAACTGATGCAGATGTGGTCTTAACACTTTCCTGCTTGTATTTTTGGAAGCAGCTGCCTGAATAGGGTGTCTTGTCGTGTTATATGCTGCAGTTGCGCACTGGCGATTACAAATTGTCCTGCTATCTGCATTATCTGATTGTATTAGTACATTAGACAATGAACTGTGAATTACTTGGTTGTGCATCCTGCTTAGCTTTCCTTGCTAAGATGGTAACATTTGGCAGTGGACACTTGGTAGCAGAACCTGCTTCTACTGCCACAAGATATCTCTGCCCATCATTCTAAATTAAAGCCGTTCATTGCTGTGCAATGAACTGAGAATTTATACTGGAATGAAGAAACCGGCAAAGTTGGGAAATAGCTCAGATGTTATGTAAACCCTGGTGGTTGGATAATGCTTTGGGAAGCTGAAATAGACATCCTTTCTTAGAAAGGATTTTATCAGATGTCTTGAGAGAAATATTTGCATCTGATTTTGCCAAGGAGAAAACATTTGATGAAACTAACTTTTGTACAGCAGAATGTAATTACTATGTGGTTGTGTTTTTTTTCCTAATTGATGAAGACCACTTCACATCTGAAAGTGACTTGGAAATGCTATGACTTTTTTTTCTTAAGTAGTTGTAAAATCAGATGGAAATTGATCAATGATTTTTACTTGTGCACTCAGTGAAAACTCCACACACTAAAGTGTCCTTGGTGAACAAAGAATTGTAGAACAGCAGATACATGAGGTGCTAAAACCTGTGGATCTTTGCTGTTTCTGAGGTTCTTGGTTTAGTGCATTTGTATCAGCTTAGTCTCTTACAATCACAAATACGTTGATTTTGTATTAAATCCAAAATTGGCCTTGCGTTTGGAACTCTAATAATAATTATGTTGTGGTATGAAATAAAAAATAATCCGCTTCTCTCAGCTGTGTCATTTCATTAAGAGCTAACAGTAAGGTGAAACTGGCATTGAATAACAGAATGAGCAGAGTCTTAAATGCACTTGGGGAATATGGATTTGACTGTTGCTTGTGAGAGCCACATCTGGTGGTGTAAACCAGTGATGAATAACTGATAATGTAACTACATATTAACTATATTTCAGATGTTCAGTTTCTTGTGATCTGTTATTAGAAACTATATTGCATGTTGAACAAACTATTAGAACTTTGTCAGTTTATGTGAATGCAGCATGCTCTTTTTTTAATAAACAGGACTTTGGCTCCACTGTCAAAAGGTTTCGGTGAGAGCAGGGCATTTGTGAAAATTGGTCAGCTGTGCTTGTGAATGTACAGAAATAATTGTGGTGATGGTTAAGGGAAACAGGACAGGTTTGTTGTAGTTACGCTGGCAGCATGAAAGCAGTGGTACAAATTATTAGATATCAGGAAAGCTGTGCTTATCCACAGCTATCATTTATCTTTTAGTTTTGGGTGCCATAAACTGATATTCTTGTTGTAGAATTCAAACAAGTGAGTTAGTTCTGCCCTGACTGGTAGCCTTGAGTGCTGTATGTATTTTTAAAAGTTGCTTCTCCATTTAGGAGGTAAGGTTTCATGTATACTTCTTTCAAAAGTAGCTTACCTAGTTGATAGTCAAACCTACATTTTGAGGCAGAGCACAGAAATATTAATTTCATATTATTCAACTGCAGCAAACCCAAAACACTGCAACTTAATGCCTGGGACCTGATACTGACTGAAGCAGATTATTGAAACTGAGTTTCAGATGGCTTAAAAATTAGGAAGTCACACATGATCAAGTAATTTTAGTGACAAGTAATGCATCATTACAGTATCTCTTGGTAGTCTGAAAAACAGAACAACCTGATATGAAACACTTCACAAAAATATGAACACTGTTTTGTTAGTATATAGCATTATTTTTTTCCAGGAGATCTAAGAGATCTCATTTCCTTCTATTCTAAACGTGTCAGTGGTTGGTTCACCTGCCTCTTACAGAACAACTTTATGAATTGCATAGTACACAGTTTTCATTCTAGGAATGAGCAGTTCTGGTAGTGAAGAAGTAAGGGATCCTCTTTACAAGTAAGTATTTAATGAGGTAGTTTGTTAAAACAGAAAGCTGTTGTGTTTTTCACTGGCAGTTATGTAACTTTTTGGCATAATTACTGGATTAATGATGCTCAGTTTTCTTCTCAATCATTTTTTCTATCTTACAAAAGGACCTCAGAAAGCATTTGGATGGGCTATGCAAATACCATCTGTGCAGTTGAATAAACGTGTAAAATATTTAATTATGTATGAAGCTCTCAGTAACTTCAAGGAATTCAGCAACAATTAAAATAGGAAGGATGATATAAAAGCTCAGTCTTCTATTTTTCACAGGAAAACTAAAGTATGCTTTGTCAGTTCACAGACATGTTTTATACTGAGTAACATAAGCTTGTTGAACTCACTGTCACATACATTAAAATTGAATTTTGTTTCACTAAATTGTATGTTTTGAACAACAACAAAAGATGCTGTATATGCTGGAGAAGTGATTATTAGATTCTTGACTAACTTCCAAGTGTAATTTCATGTGTAGTTACTCCATGTCAAACTGCTCAACTTCAGCTTCTACTTTCATGTTTAAATATTTGTAATGGAGGGGTATTAATTGTTTGCGAGATTTTTTTTTTTAAAATTAATATTATTTATTAATTTTGATATTTAAAATGCTTGCTACCCGCTCAGTAAATTTTAATTATCAGATGCTTTGCAACAATCATGAAAGCATCATAGAGATGATAACAGGATCTAGAATGTTTAAGAAATAACTAGCAATAACACAAACATGAAACTTGATTGAACTGGTAGAGAAGATTCTTGCCATCAATTATACTACTTGTCCACTAGATACATTCAAGGTGCTCCTTTCTGCTTTAAAGCAGAAGGCTATTGGTGAATTACAAGAGGCTTAAGTATTTACTCACAAAATATTTCCTGAATCACAGGGCTAGCTACAGCTTCGGATGGTACCCAAAACACTTGCAGGGAGTTCTGTTGATGTCTTGTCAGCCGATGAGGCTTGTAACTCTTCCCAGGCTTTACAGGCTGCTGGGGAAAGAGGAAGACAATCTCTGACCCGATCCTGATTCCTCTAGACAACCTGTGTGTCCCATCCAGGGCTTCCCAGTCTTGGCAGGAGGCTTCCAGGTGTAGGCAGAATGTCTTGGCACGATGTCACGCTAGCTAAGCAGGCCTATTGTGTGAAGGCATTTATGCCTATTCCTGGTAAACTTGAAGCAGGCAGTTTCCAGGTAGGCAAACCCAAAGCATCAGGGCTTCTTATTATGCAGCAGGGCTTATAGCTTAACATAGCATAATGCTGCAGAAGGCAATGGCAGAATCACTGCCAGAAGCAGAGAGCACATTAGGCAGAAACAATGGTGACAGCAGCAAGCAAGCAAGCACTTTGTCTCTGCCTGCTCATCTCTTTTATCCATGTAGCCCGAGACCTAATGGNGTAGACCGAGACCTAATGGACCTTTGAACACAGAATAGGCAATAACAATGGCAGTTAGCTGAGCTTAACCATATCAGGTGAAGCCATCGACTTGCTTTACCCAAATTTGGGAAAACAGACCTTGTGTGAGGCAGGCATAAGCCAAGTGTATGTACCTTGTTTACCACAGGATGTAAACAGGAGCAAAACAGATCTGGGCAAGCCAGGGTCCTTATACTCAATGGCTCCAGGTTATTTATCTTCTGTCCCATGATTGCTTCTCCCCAAAACAGACAGAGCAAAAAAACATGTGTGGGCAAGCCAGGACATGTTCAGGCCTATTTTGGCCTATTCGGACCTACCATGACAATATTACTATTTCAGTGGCCGAGAATATCACCAGGGTGCTGAGTACATCTACAAGAGCATTACTAGCGGAGATAAAGAAGTCATTGTCCCACTTAGTGCCTGGAGAACCAGTTTTGGTCCCCGTTGTATAAAAAAATCAGTGGTCTGTTTAGTGGCATTTAATTTAGGTCAGGTCACGGAAGACATACTTGCTACCAGTTGTTGGTCATGCTGAGTGCGAGGTTTCTGACAGGTGAAGGATTTCAAGGACTCAAGGGTAATGATTAATGGTGACGACTCATCATTTTGTTATAATGAACATAGCAGAATGTTACTCTTGTTTTCAATATTCTGTATAGAAACAGTATTTGATCATAGAATCATAG
>WBNM01023921.1:0-102677 GCA_013399055.1 Ramphastos sulfuratus
TTGAAGTCACATCCCTGCAGATATCCAAAGTCAGGCTCGACAAAACTCTGAGCAACCTGATCTAGTGGAGAATGTCCCTGCTGACTGCAGGGGAGTTGGACTAGATGACCTTTGGAGGTGCCTTCCAACCCAAACCATTCTATGATTCTGTGATTGAAAGGTGCATTACAAAGAACCTGTTTCTACCAGCTGTGTGAAGACACAGCTGACTGGGTGCCTCTAAGGCAGCTTACCTGCTGTGATCACACTAAACATTTAAGCTTATAACAATAGCCAGAGATTCAGTGCAGCAGCAGTAGTGTTCTTTTGAAGTTCTGTCAAGAAAGTGCTTCCAGTCTTCAGACCTCGGTCTCAGGCTTTCCAATGTGAGCAAATACCCAGCTTATTCTCCAATATTCTGTAGGGTGTGGGGGGTTGGGGATGCTGGAGTGATCTTTTTTGGCTGGTGGAGATTTTCTTTGGCCTATGTTGCTCACTTTGGAATCTTATCCAGTCATAGCTGCTTATGATGTGGACTTTGAGCTGTCTGGTCTAGTGGAAGGTGCCAGTGCAGGGGGTGTAGAACTAAATGATCTTCAAGATACCTTCAAACACAAAACATTCAGTGATTCTACTCAGATAACCATTGAAGAACTTCAGCATTTTGATTTAAAACCAACACGGTGAAATGAACATGCTGGAAATTGACTTTTTATAAGGGCCTGTGGTGGGGCAAGGTGCAATGGTGTTAAACTAATGCAGGGTAGATTCAGGTTGGACATCAGGAAGAACTGGGGCATTATGAGTGTGGAGAGACACTGGAAGAGGCTGCCTAGGGAGGTTATGGATACCTCATCCCTAGAAGTCTTTCAGACTGGGCTGGATGAGGCCTGGGGCAACCCAGTCTAGTGGAAGATGTCCTTGCCCATGGCAGGGGAGTTAGAACTAGATGATCTTTAAGGTTCCTTCTGACTCAAGACATTCTATAATTCTACAAAATCCTTGGGGCTGAGGTTTGTGTTTTATGATTTTTTTTTCCCTATGAGCTGCCTCCTCAAGATGAGGATTTCAAGAAGTCCCCTGTAACAAGCACCTCTGTGTGAGGTGTCTCTTCAGAAATATGTCTCTGAATTAGGATGGGAGGCTGCAACCAGGCACAGTGGCTGTTCCTGAGAAATCCAGCTTGTTTTTTAGTTGTCATGTTTGAATTTCTCTTTGAAGTTGTGGTGGTGGTGTGGTTTGGTTTGGTTTTCCCTTTCAGTTAAGAGTTTGTTTGCTTTTTTTTTTTTAAGGGATGCCATTAAGTTACTTATTGCTAAGTACATCTTTGTTTCTCAGCCTTGGGTATATGAGCCAAGGTAGTCCTTATTCCCTGCCTGCTCCCCATGCAGACTTGCAGTGCTTTCATCTCCCTCTTGGCGATGACTCTTCATTACCTGTTTCTTTTCTGTCCTTGTTTACAGGAGGAACCGGTCCCACCTCGGATACTGGCTGGGGTTGTATGTTGCGGTGTGGTCAGATGATCTTTGCTCAGGCCTTGGTCTGCAGGCATTTGGGAAGAGGTAAACCAGTACACAGCTCATCCTGACTTCCATGGTGTGTTCCCACAAGTGCAGTGCTTGTAAGGACAGCAGATAGCAAACCCTGTAATACGCTGGTTAAATCCACTGATGCCAAGCACCTACTAGACTCTCCTTGAAGCTGAAATTTTAAACAACATGATAGATTGAGTCTTGTTTATTGTTCAGTTTTGTCACAAAGCCCTTGATGCAGTATCCTTTCCCTGAGTACTTTTCTGTTCTTGTGCTTAAACCGTGCTTGGTCTGTAAGGAGCTGTACCAGAGTGGGTTTGTGGCAGTTCTTGATGGTCTTTCAATCTGTGGGAGATGGTTTTTGTGGTGAGGCCACCTGTTTTCTTTCCAGAATATGTAGCTCACACCTGTCAATGAGAACTCATAATCCTATTTCCCACCTGTGAGCTAGAGGTACTGCGTTCTCCAATTGTTTGTTTGTTTGTTTTTCAGTGGGTGATACTCCTTTATCCAAGCTGTCAGAATGCTTTACTTTTCTTTTGAAATTAATCCTTCAGTGCTGGGAATGCCCCAGATGCCTAGTAATAGCATGGCAACATGAAAATTGGGTCAGTTGGCTGATGCACAGGGAAGAGATTTGTAGCTTTCAGCCTCTAGCCTCTAAGAAAGATCATATTTTGTTTCATGTCTTAGACTGGAGGTGGACAAAAGGAAAGAGGCAGATGGATAATTACTTCAATGTTCTTAATGCCTTCATTGACAAAAAAGACAGCTACTACTCCATTCACCAGATAGGTAAGAGGCTGGGTGCTGAAGAATGGGGATATATTCAGTCTGGGTTTGTCATGAGTGTAGAACATTTTTCTGTGCTTGTTTTATTAGCTTAGCAAAAAAAAAAAAAAAAGCAAACCACAAAACCACCACCAAACAAAACTAATGTGAGTGGCAGGTCATGCTGTGTATTTTCTGATGTGATGTCAAACTACCACTCTTTGCTATGCATTATGGTGGATTTTTCTTCTTGACTCCACAAAGGCTGTCAGGTTTGCCCAATGCTTTAGGTTATGGTCAGTATCACTTTCCACATTCTAGCCAGCCAAGGTGAGAGGAGTGCATGTGGTTGCTGTCCCTACCAGGACTTTCTAATATGAAAAGATTGCTGAGTGAAAAAATTCTCAAGTGTCAAATGGACTAAGGAAGGAGCTCACTTCATAGAAACTCCCCTGGTTTAAAAAAAAAAAAAGAGCAGCATCAGATTTCCCTAGAGAGTGTTAAGGCACCTATAGCTTCAGTGAACTAAACTTTGTGTTACAGGAGTGGTCTGCTAATTGGACACTTGTAAGTAAAATCTCTTCTGAGGTAACACTGCCTTTTGAACCTCTGTGTTACTGCTTTTTGGGGAAGGGATTTGCTTTACAGTCCTTCTGGATCTAGTTCTGTCTCCCATCTACAGTGATACCCCATGAAGGGGTTGATTCTGCTGACTCAAAAAATATTTCCAAGAGAGATTTCTTCCCTATTAAATTCAAGCTCTGATAACAAAGGAATGTGGTGTAGGTGAATTTTATTATTATTTTTTTTTCTTGTGATGCAGCCCAGATGGGAGTTGGAGAGGGAAAATCCATAGGTCAGTGGTATGGACCAAACACAGTGGCACAAGTGCTCAAGTAAGTGCTTTATTTTTTCCTTTACATCTTTTCAACCATGCAGTAAGGTCATTTGAATTTTGTAGACTCTCACAGCTTACAGCTTTCTGCCCACTGCAGCTGTATGCTTTGATGCTGCTAGCAAGCAGCCTGCCTCGACTTCACCAACCTGCTTGGGCAGAAAATTGGAAGGACCTCTTCTGTCATTCACATGCTGGTAGGATGTGAGAGAAAACAGATTTCAAGTTGAGGATAGCCCCCAAAAATCTCTCCCCACGTCCCACAAATCAGGTGCTCATTACTAGAACTGACTGCAGTACTCTGCATTAGACCAGAAGCAAGTGTCAGAGTAGGTGATGGTTGCCATCATTTGGATCTCTGCCAGGCTGTGACCTGACAGCAGCGTCATCCTTATTGAAAAGCTGCCAGTGAGCCATCAAGCCACT
This sequence comes from Ramphastos sulfuratus, assembly GCA_013399055.1. Taxonomy (NCBI): domain Eukaryota; kingdom Metazoa; phylum Chordata; class Aves; order Piciformes; family Ramphastidae; genus Ramphastos; species Ramphastos sulfuratus. The sequence continues at coordinate 3,604 of WBNM01023921.1, forward strand.
AAAGCATTAGGAAACATTGGCTGCCTGGGTTCCATAGTGACAGGCAGCAGGTTGCAGTGGTGCTGGAGCATGGACTGCCTTTCATAACTGGGACATTCTGTATTCTGAGGAACATTTTCCTTCCTGTCAGTGTTCTTCCCTCACTGTGACTAGATGAGCAGTTAGGTCCCTGGAATAGGCTAGGGTTGCCTAAAAGCGATCTGAACAATGTGGGAGATACAGTAACTGAAGATGCAGAGGTGGCAGAGTTGCTGAATGCCTTATTTGCCTCTGTATTTACTGCTAAGACCAGCCCTCAGGAACCTCAGTCTCTAGAAGCAAGGGAACAGAACTGGAGAGAAGAGGACACTCCACCAGTCAGTCAGGACTGGGTTAGAGATCACATGTGCCAACTGAAAACACACAAATCCTTGGGCCCCAATGGGTTGCATCCACAGGTGCTGAGAGAACTGCTGATATTTTTGCTGAGCCTCTCTCCATAATTTTTGAAAAGTCATGGAGGACAGGAGAGGTGCCTGACAACTGGAAGAAAGCCGGCGTCACTCCAGTCTTCAAAAAGGGCAAGAAGGAAGACATGGGCAACTACAGACCAGTTAGTCTCACCTCCATGCCTGGAAAGGTGATGAAGCAGCTCATTCTGGAGGCCATCTCTAACCACGTGGAAGAAAAGAGCGTTATCAGGAGTAACCAACATGGATTTACCAAGGGAAGATCTTGCTTGACTAACCTGATAGCCTTCTATGGTACCATGGCCAAATGGGTAGACAAAGGAAGGGTTGTGGATGTCATATACCTTGACTTCAGCAAGGCTTTTGATACTGTCTGCCACAACAGCCTCATAGATAAGCTCAGGAGATGTGGCATAGATGGGTGGGCTGTGAGGTGGATTGAAAACTGGCTCCACAACAGAGTTCAGAGAGTTGTCANGGGACTTGAGCATCTCCCCTGCGAAGAGAGACTGAGAGCTCTGGGGCTGTTTAGTTTGGAGAAGAGAAGACTGAGAGGAGATCTGATCGATGTATACAAATATCTAAGGAGTGGGTGTCAGGTGGATGGGGCCAATCTCTTTTTGCTGGTCAGCAGCAATAAGACAAGGAGCAAAGGCTAAAAATTGGAACATAGAAGGCTTCACCTCAACATGAGGAGAAACTTCTTTACAGTGAGGGTGACAGAGCACTGGAACAGGCTGCCCAGAGAGGTTGTGGAATCTCCTTCTCTGGAGACTTTCAAAGCCCACCTGGATGTGTTCCTGTGCAGACTACCTTAGGGGATCCTGCCTTGGCAGGGAGGTTGGATGTGATGATCTCTGGAGGTCCCTTCCAACCTCTAAAGTTCTGTGATTCTGTGACCATATGCTGAATTAGCCCAGGATCAGGTTTAGGTGATTGGGAGGTATATATAGAATGCGAAAGTTTTTTTCTTTTTTAGTGCTGTCTCACTTCCTGGTAACCAGCAGCTATGGGATTTGAGTTGGAGATTGTACCAGGGCTTCCTACTTAGTAGCTGCTGAGTGATGAATTCCCTGGTGTGATCTCTCTTACAATCTTGTTTGTTCTCCTAGTCATAGTGTCAGTGAAACCTACAGCTGCTACATGTACAAAAGAATGCCTTATGGCATAGGCAATGATAGCCAATCTCTCCTAATCCAGTCTTGTAAATAATCTTTGCATTTATTTTTCTTTTCCCCACAGAAAACTTGCAACTTTTGATACCTGGAGTTCACTGGCTGTACATATAGCCATGGACAACACAGTAGTGATGGAAGAAATCCGTAAGTATCACATGAAGTTGAAATATAGTATGTCCTCCAGCAGCAAGAAGCCAGAAAAAGGAGAACACGTAGTAGTACAACACAACAAGCATGAAGTAAATGTTCTCTCTTAAAACTGTGGGCAAAAGATACTAGAACTAGATGAGAATTGCTGTTCCTGGGCAAAGAAGCCCCTTGCTTGACTTTTACTTCATCTGAAGATGAAGTAGTTTTACTTCGTCTTGAAGAGAAGGTCTGCTGATCTTCAGACAGTAGGTGGGAGATGCATGGCAGACTGTCAAACTTGTATATGGCCACAGGTAGCAAGAAGTAAATCACAGAATGGCTTAGGTTGGAAGGGACATTAGAGGTCATCTACTCCAACCTCCCCACCATGTGCAGGGGACTTAGCTGCTCGAGGCCTCATTTAACCTGGCCTTGAACACCTCTAGGGAGGAGGCATCCACAACCTCCCTGGGCACCCTATTCCAGAGTCCCTCACCCTTGTGCTGAAGAACTTCTTCCTAGTATCCAGTCTAAATCTACTCTCCCTTGGCTTAAAAATTGACTGCTTTTCTCTCATACAGTGGAGGAGGAATGTTTCTGCTGTAAAGCAGAGTAGGAAAACTAGAGCAGATCGCTGAAGAGGAAGATGAACAAGGGCAGTAAGAAGGGAATCCATCTCTGGAGGGGACTCTCAGCACTTATGTTAAGGAGTGCTGACTTGTTTCTTTTTTTGGTGCACCCTGGCAGCAGGGTGGCTCTGGAGGCTGAGCAGTTGTGCAGTGTGTTCATCCCTAGGATGCTTGCTCAGGATACAGTGCACAGGAATTACAGCTAAGCACCTGCATTGCTGATTGCTGCAGTCCTGCCTGATCCTGGCCACACAAGCTTTCTCCTTGCTTCCTTTAAGCTAGCTGCTGATACAGGGTGAGGCAGTGTGCTGACACAGCACAGAGCCATGCAAGGTGTGCTGCCAGGCTGGTGTTCTGAAGCAGCACCTACAACAGTCCAGTGAGCATGGGAGCTGGTGCAGGGTTACAGGTAAGAGGATGGCAAGCATCATTTAGGCTGGCTTGGCTGCCACAGAGCAAAACTCAGTTAGCAAGCAGTTTTTCTTTAGAGAGATGTTTGTGCAGGACAGTCACTTTAAAAAGTCACATCTCTTACCAGGTAACCTCATCTGAGAAGTGAAGAAATGTAGGATCCGATTGAGAAGTGCCTGTGTAACCTTGGGTGCAGGGGTGCTGTGAAGGTGTATGCTCTAGAAAAGGGCAGACTGAAGGGGGGCAATAATCAATGCTGATTATTACTTCAAGGCTGGGTGTCAGAAGGGTGGGACTAGTCTTTTTTCAGTGGTGCCCAGTAACAGGGCAAGGAGTAACAGGCACAAACTTGAATGTAGGAAGTTCCATGTAAACATGAGAAGGAACTTCTTGAATTTAAATACTGTGGAGCACTGGAGCAGGCTGCCCAGAGAGGTAGTGGAGTCTCTATCTCTGGAGACATTCTAAGCTTACCTGGGCATGTTCCTGTGTGACCTTCTCTATGTGACTCTGCCCCAGCAGGGGGATTGGACTCAATGTTTAGAGGTCTCTTCCAACCTCTACCATTCTGAGATCCTGTGTGTGATTCTGTAACCTCCTTTATGGGGTCAGGCTGAGAGAGTTAGGGCTGTTCAGCCTGGAGAAGAGAAGGCTCCAGGAGACCTCAGAGCAGCTTTCCAGTACCTGAAGGAGGCTATAGGATAGCTGGGGAGGGACTTTTTACAAGGGCTTATAGTGATAGGATGAGGGGCAATGGCTTTGAGCTGGAAAAGGAGAGATTTTAGACTGGAGATTATGACGAAATTCTTGACAGTGAGAGTGGTGAGACACTGGAACAGGTTGCCCAGGGAGGCTGTGGAACGCCTTCGAGGTGTTCAAGGCCAGGCTGGGTGAAGCCTTGACAACCTGGTCTGTTGGAAGGTGTTCCTGCTCAGACAGGGTAGAACTAGATGATCTGTAAGGTCCCTTCCAACTCAAAGCATTCTGTGATTCTATGGGTCTGTTGGTAGTGAAGCAATCAGAAGATGATTCTGTTCCATACCTCTGTTCAATTCCATCCCTGATGCTATGCAGCCTGAGGTTCACAGGAGATGCCTTTTGCTACAGCAGTGAAGAAACATCCATCTTTATCCCTTCTGAGTCAGTCTGTTGTATCAGAAAGGGGCTCTTAATCAGGTATCAGAGGATCCTGGGCATTAGAAAGATGGTGGGAAACCAAGACTGTAAAGCCAGTACCTGACAGCAGCAGCAGGAGAGGTGTTGTGTCAAATCTGTTAGAATATCTCTGTAGTAAATGGTTTGGCTCCAGCTGGGGAGCTTTAGGCAGGTTCTGCTGTTCTGGGGCACCATCGTGCTGCAAAGCCTGCCAAAGCAGCAGGGTGAATGCCATCTGTGCTGAGCTTCCTGCTGCTTAAACCTGGCTTAAATATGTTCATGTCAGAGGGTGAGACTGCCAGCTGCTTTGCTTGACAAGGAATCTTGTCACTTCCAGTTCAGCAACAGCTCATTTCAGGTCATCAGAAGAGGCACACTACTGCAACAAAAACCCCAGAGTCTTTACTGGTTTAACAGGATGGATCACTACAAATGATTTTTCCATTTTCTTAAGACCTCTGGGAACTAGAATATGTCTGTGTGTGAGAGATGCACACAAACACCTTCTGCCTCAAGGGACAGTGTAGGGAGCAACTGCAAACTCCTCAGTGCAGGTTGTCTCTCATACTTGGGCTTTAGGTCAAAGCCCTATTTCTTCTCACCTTGAGTGTACCATTCTCCTTGATCAGCTGGGTTAGAAGCTCTTAGTAGGGAGCAAACACCCTGCTGAAATGGCTGGTGATGAAGATGTTTACATTGTGTCCTACCTGCTAGTGTCCTGGCATTCAACTTAGGCCACAAATAGATTAAAGTGCTGTGGGTTTCTTTGGGGTTCAGAATTTTTCTTCACACATCCAGCAAGTAATGAAATTGGCCAGCAAGAAGAGTAAGCTTGGAGATGTTTCTGTGCCATAATTGGCATGATCTGGTTGCAGTACAGCCTGGCTGTGTTTGCCAAGCCTGTAGAATGAGGATGTGTAGTACTTATGTGTATGCCCTGAGGAGTTTTACTGCTCCATATCTTGGGGGCAAAGCTCATGCTGAAATTGCAGAGCTTAAAGATTGTCCTGCTTTAGGTCTCTAAAGTAGCTCTGAATGATCCCTGATTAAAAATTGTGATGGTTTTAGTGAACTTTAGAAAAAAGACAAGTACTCTAGACAGATGCTCTGTTTGTATCTTGTTACAGAACTAATTACAGCTTAATATTTCCTGTGTTAAGCCATCATCCTTTCCTCATTCAGTTGAATCATCTTCATATCCTCCAGGAAATCCTCTGGAACTGAGCACTTCAGATTTTTCTCTTTCTGCCTATGCGCTTTCTGAATTCAGGGCTCTTGTTTGACCTCTTGATCAACTGGTTCAAGCTTGTTGGCTCAGGCTGTTGCATAGCTGCTCACTTGATGGAAGAATTTGCATTTGAATGGCCTGCCAGCTGGTGGCTTGGAGTACAGCATGCCTTGGCATGATCTTGATGTAAACTTGGAGGAAATGCAGAGCCCTACCAGAAGTCCTGCAAAGGAGTACATAAATGACAGGATTTTTAAACAGAAGACACTAAATTGAGTGGGAACGTTGGTCTACCTGAGGACAGGAAGGCTCTGCAGAGAGATCTGGCCAGGCTGGATTGATGGGCTGAGGCCAGCTGTATGAGGTTTAACAGAGCTAAGTGCCAGGTCCTGCACTTGGGTCACAACAACCCCATGAATGCTCCAGTGTGCGCCCAGGTGGCCAAAAAGGACACCAGCATCCTGGCCTCAATCAGAAACAGTGTGACCAGCAGCAGCAGGGCAGTGATTGTCCCCCTGTACTTGGCACAGGTGATGCTGCACCTTGAGTAATGGGATCAGTTTTGGGCCCCTTCACTACAAGAAGGGAGGTAGTGGAGTCACCATCTCTGGAGGTGTTTGAGAAATGTGTGCACCATGGCAGTGCTGGAATCCTGTGTACAGCTCTGGAGCCCTCAATGCAGAAAGGACATGGAAAGGAGTGGATCCAGAGGAAGGCCACAAAAATGATCAGAGGATTGGAACACCTCTGGTATGAAGACAGGCTGAGGGAGCTGGGGTTGTTCAGCTTAGAAGGCTGAAGGGGCAGAGCTTTCCTCAGGCTGAAGAGAAGGCTCTGTGGAGATCTAGTAGTGGCCTTCCAATACCTGAATGAGGCTTACAAGAAGACTGGAGAGGGACTGTTTACAAAAGCATGGAGTGGTAGGATGAGGAGCAGTGGTTTGAAATTAGGGAAGAGTAGGCTTAGATTGGATATTAGGAACAAGTTCTCTTCCATGAGGGTGATGGAACACTGCAGGAGGTTGCCCAGGAAGGTAGTTGAGGCTCCATCCCTGGAGATATTCAAGGTGAGGCTTGACAAGGGTCTGGGCAATCTGATTTAGTGGAGGATGTCCCTGCTCACTGCAGGGGGATTGGGCTAGATGACCTTTAGAGGTCCCTTCTAACCCAAGCTATTCTATGATTCTATTAGGTTTGGAAACAGAGGTTGTTTCTGATACTTTCTGCTCATGTTCCCTTTCCCTAGGGCGGTTGTGCCAGTCCAACTTCCCATGTGCTGGAGCCACAGCATGCCCTTCTGTGGAGGCAGACCTGCTCTACAATGGGTACCCAGAGGAAGCAGGGGTTAGAGGGAGGCTCTCACTGTGGAAACCACTGGTGCTGCTGATACCTCTGCGTCTCGGGCTCACAGAGATCAATGAGGCCTATATTGAAACACTAAAGGTAGGGAACCTGGAGCTGAATTCCTGGTATCCTGATGTTTAAGGACTGTGTTATGAATTAAGTCAATTCCAGAATTAAGTCTGAGGGCAAAAACACTGGAAGTAATTGTCCTATTTGCAAAAGAGAAATGTGTTTAGAGACAGTTCTTTGTCAGAGGTTGGGATATGGGTTCTTGCAGGCTGTAGTCAGGAAATCGTGTGGGAGTTTTGGGGGGCTGGGACTTTTTTGGTTGGTTTGGGGGGTTGTTTTTTGAGGATCTTACTTTACAACTTAATCTCAGTCCCTCATGTATTTAGATGGTGCTAACCTGCTGAACCATTTGTTCAGCACAACTTGGTGGGAACCTATGCATTAATGAATGTGGTGTTGCAAACTCCCTGTGGCTCTGATGTTGGAGTTTGTACTGCAGACTTAGGCTATAGAAGCTGGCAGACAGCTGCAGGCTGGAGTGTAAGGAGTCTGCAGAACTTCGAGTGTGCAGAGTACATGCACAAGACAGGGCACACATGGTATTGCTGCCCTAACACTGTCCAAGCTCTGAGCTGCACATGTAAGAGCTCCAAACTCATGTGAGGTTACTTGTCCTTAACCTAGTAGGTGGTGCCTGGGTAGTGCAGCTGGATAAGGAACTTAACCCTGTTTCCTGAATGATTGCTCCCTCCCAGAGCACTGTTGCAACCTGATGACAGCTCCAGAGGATCTTACCGCTCATTGCAGCAGAGCTAGGACTTGCCCAGACCAGGTCTTGAAGTAGTGCTGCCCACCTGTGTGTTTCTGTCAGCAGTTAGAAGTGGATTTGAGCTGCTTTCACATTCCTTGAAGGCCCTGTGCTGCAGCCTTCTTGGTGGAGCTCCTCTCAGGAAATGGCTGCTAGAGTTGCTGATTTTCAATGTTCCCACTTGTCTTTCCCACTGCACTTTTGGATGTTTGTCTTTGTTGCCACCTGCTGTCTCACTGTCTGTCAGCTGTGTGTTTTCTGTATTGCTTTTCCAGCACTGTTTCATGATGCCTCAGTCTCTGGGAGTGATCGGAGGGAAGCCAAACAGTGCTCACTACTTCATTGGCTATGTAGGTGAGTGCCCAGGGTACTGCAAAGACTTTCCAAGCATCTCCCCCAAGCTAAAAAGTGCTCATGGAGCAGTACAGTTCTCCTTGGTCTGTGGTGCATGCCACAAGGTTGTTCTTTCCTGCTGGAAGTGTGGACTGAAGGTGTCTGCAAGGGCCTGAATGATGCAGTGGCTGTAGTGTGGGCCCTAAACTTCCACTGTGTGATTCTAAATTCCAGTCTGTGAAGAGGTGTGCTTAGACCTCTTCCTACAGTCAGAGCTGATTTCCGTTTAGGGCCTTGGCTGGATTTAACTGTTCTTTAGTTGTCCCCTTCCAGAAACCCTACAAATTGTTGTCCTTTACTCTCATCCTTTCTTCTGATTTTCTCTCTCTGCCTGAGACCTGAAGTTGGTTGTGCTTTGGATTACTGAGGCCTACTTGAGCTTACATGGGGACTCTGGAAGGCACATGCAGGAACAATATGCACATAGTGCCTGTGCCTTGATACCAGGCTATCACTGTGGAGTGCCCACTGTGGTTTGGCTGACAGCTGGCACTGCTTGCATGAGAATCATTTTGGAAAGTGGCTGAAAGCAAGTTGTGCCTAGAATGCGGGTTCCTCTGGCAGGGTTACAAGAGGTGGCTCTGTTGTCACTCTTTCTTTCTGTCTCACCGTTTGCTTCTGGCCTGGTTCTTGCTGCTGATGTCTCCTTGCCTGTCTGTCCAGGTGAGGAACTCATTTACCTGGATCCTCACACCACGCAGCCTGCAGTGGAGCCCAACGACAGCGGCTGTCTGCCCGATGAAAGCTTCCACTGCCAGCACCCTCCCTGCAGGATGAGCATTGCTGAGCTCGACCCTTCCATCGCAGTGGTGCGTTCCTGCTGCTTGTTTCCCACCACCTGAAGGAGCAGCATTGGTTCTGCCTCTGCTTCACACCTGCACCTTTCCCCAGGCCCTGGAAAAGGCAGTGGGTGTTGGTTTGGGTACTCTGTGGGCATGCTGTGCTCTGGGCAAGTGCTGCTGTTAAGTTTCAGTAACATTGCTAGAGAAGCTTCTCCTGCAGGAAGTGGTTTGGTACAGGGAGGTGTCCCCTGGGTGGCAATAAAAAGCCATTCCTCATGGGTTAGTGTCCTTCTCTCAGGTTAAGTTTGGGCTTTGATTCCTGCTGTTTGATGGACAGCTCTGAATCCATTCTTGAATCCTTAACTATGATTCATTGTGGCTTGGTTGCTGTTGAACCTGAGATGTCTGCCCTTGGTTTCTGGGGGGGTGTTTCTGCCCCATTTTATTTCTGTAGTAGAGCTGACCATTACAGTGATGATTCCAGCCCTTGGGCAGTCTGGTCATGTCAGGCTTGTAGGGAGTGTCCAGTTTAATGGGTCAGTGTAAGCCACAGTTTAAAAGAAGGCAGTTGGGTGTTGTCACTGCCTGCACTCTTGGTCCTGTTTCTGGGTCCTGTTTCTACAAAATAGCAAGACAATTTGTCTCTTTTTCAGGGCTTTTTCTGCAACACAGAGGAGGACTTTAATGATTGGTGCCAGCAAATCAAAAAGGTTTGTGTTTATATTACTGAAAAAGGAGTAGAGGGTGTTGTCTTGTTTCCACACCACTGTGGAGATTCATAAAATAACAGAATGGTTTGGAGTGGAAAAGACCTTGCAGATCACCTAGTTCCAACCCCCTTGTCATGAAGAGGGACACCTTCCACTAGATCAGGTTCCTTAATGCCTTATACAGCCTGGCCATGGACACCTTCAGGGAGGGGACATCCACAACCTCCCTGTTCCAGTGCCTCACCACTCTCACTGTAAGGAATTTCTTCCTCATCTCCAGACTGAATCTCCCCTCTTGACCTGTCACTACAAGCCCTTGTAAAAAGTCCCTCTCCAGCATTCCTGTAGTCCCCTTTGGGTACTGGAAGGCTGCTCTAAGGTCTCTCTGGAGCCTTCTTTTCTCGAGTCTGAACAGCCCCAAATCTCACAACCTATGGAGACAGGGGAAGTTCTCCAGCCCTCTGATCATCGTTGTGGCCTGAACTGGACACAGTGCTGCAGGTCGGCTCTCAGGAGAGCAGAGGAGCAGAATCCCCTCCTGGCCCTGCTGGTCACACTTCTTTGGAAGCAGCCCAGCACAAGGCTGCTCTCTGTGTTGCCAGTGACCATTGCTGGTTCATGCTGAGTTTTTCATCAGCTGACATCCCCCAAGTCCTTCCCCTCCAGACTGCTCTCAAGTCATTCCTGCCCCAGCCTGGATTTGTGTTTGTGATTGCCCTGGCCTAGGTGCAGAATCTTGCACTTGGCCTTGTTGAACTTCATGAGCTTGGTTTGGGCTTACCTATCCAGCCTGTCCAAGTGCTTCTGTATAGATCCATATTCTCCAGTGCCTCAGCTGGGGCACACAACTTGGCGTCACCTGCAAACTTGCTGAGGGTGCCTCAATGGCACTATCCATGTTACTGACAGATGTCAAACAGCACTGGTCCCAGTACCCACCCCTGAGGGACCCCACTTGTCACTGGTCTCCATTTGGACATTGAGCTATTGACTGCAACTCTTTGAGTGAAGCCACCCAGCCAACTTCTTCTCCAGTTAGTGCTCCACCACTCAAGCCCATACTTGTCCAATTTGGTGATTAGGGGGTCATGCAGAACACTGTCACATACTTTCACAAGTCCAGGTAGATGACATCAGTTACTCTTCCATTATGGTCTCTGGATAAGAGACCTGGGAATGTTCCCTGCAAAACCAGTTTATTAAATGACCAGAAAGACCATAGCTCTGAAATTCTGTTGATGATGTGAGTCATAGGCTTTGGAAATGCTTTTTCAGCTGCAGTGCAGTCCCAGGAAATCATTGCTATCCCTTAAAAGGCCCAGAACACTGTGAGCAGGGAGTTGTTGATTGCCATGGCTCTGTTCCTGTCCCACAGCTGTCCCTGGTAAGAGGAGCCCTGCCGATGTTCGAGCTGGTGGAACGCCAGCCATCACACTTCTCCAATCCTGACATCCTGAATCTCACACCAGGTGAGGCCACACAGGGAGGCAGAACTCTAAGGGTGAGCTGGTCCCTTTGGTTTTCTGGAAATTGCACAGTGACTTCTGGTATGTTCCTGTTCCACCACAAGTTTGATCTGGAGCTCTTAGGTCAGTTGATCTAGATATTTGGCTTTCAACTAGTGGTGGTTTGCAGATCTCACATCATCTCAGAATGAGTCTGTGAATGATGATCATGATTGAGGGGATGAATAAAACACGTTCATAGATTCATATTGTAGTGATAACCTATGGTTTGCAAAGGGATACTTGGAGGATAAAAAAGGGACCCTTGAAAGGGCTGAAAACTGAGCTTCTAGGTAATGGTCTAAGACAGGGCTGCTCAAACTTGGTGCCAAGCGCCGCTTCCCTGTGTGGGCACCACTTCCACTACAGAAAGGAACGAGTGCTGGGCAGTATCTGGGCTGTCAGGCTCTGTTAATAACGTGCACAAATGTTGCAGGAGATAAAGAACCATTTACAGCTTCTGCCAAGAGGAGCAAGTGTGTGTGGACAAACTTGCCCTGTTGCCAGGCGTTGGGCTGTGTCCTGTCGCTTTCCTGTACCCTGTGCTTCCTTGCTATCTTTTCCCTTAATATGAACTTTTGAAGTCTTCTTTACTTCACTGTCCTTTTTTGTAAGAAACTTGAGTCCCTTAAGCTGTCTGTTGGTCCTTGCCTGTATTAAATTGTCCATAATTGCTGATGTTCTTACTCCTAATGTTTCTGTAATAGCTCATAGAGCCCCTATCCTCTGCTCTGGCTATTCCGTTTCTCTTGCAGTCTTGCCCCTCACTTGAAGGATTAATGGTGGTTCCATGACTGGCCAGCCCCTTGTCCTTATTTTCCCCAGATGACTGGGTTACCTGCTATGTTACTTCAGTGAAGGAGGCTCCTTCTTTTGAGGAGCATCTCTGGAAGTTGTGCTGCCAGCACTCATGGGCACTGAAGTTTGATGAAAACCAGTGACACTAGGCATTTGCACACTCCACTGTTTGTCACTAGATGTTTTAGGGGGTTCCATGGCTTTGCACTTCTCTGTCCCCAGCCATGAACTCATGCAGTTTAGCTTTTAGCTGTCTGCTCTGCCACGTCCAAGTAAGTGTTTTCTTGCAGCCTGGGTTAATGTAGTTTTCTCCTTCCCTTCCTCAGTTTGCCCATACATTTTCACCTGAATTTCCTTTATGGTAAAGTTGCTTCCCTTTTAGCTTTGTGCTCCCTCCTCACCACAGAGTGGGAAGGACAGACAGGAGAAACCTGTCCTGACAAAATGGACTGAACTGATGGCTTTGGGACACCTGCATGTTGTGTAATTACATTTGCCAGCAGCTGGATCAAAGGCAACCCTAGGAGAAAACACAGATAGAAGAAAAAGCCTTCCCATCTCACTTAGCTGGGGCAGAAATCTTCATGGATGTTAGTCTAGACCTGGGCAAATTCCCATTTGAGCCTCAAAGCAGAACAGTGTTCTGCTGACCCAGGGCTGTGCCACAGGAAGGTTGCAGAGAGTCACAGCAGAATTGCACTGCGCCAGGGCCACGTTTGGAATCTAGGATACCCAGTGCACCTTCTGTGCACCACATTCTGTCCAGTGCATTTTCCAGGCTGCTGACATGGCCTCATCCCTTCTCATAGCCTTCATTCAGGTATGTCACTGAGTCTCCTAGAACTTGCAGGCTCTTGACACTGCACTTCTGCTCCCTCCAGCTGCGAGTGTCACTGATGCCAAGCAACCAGTGCATCCCACGGAGGCAGTGCTTTCTCTTTCTCTTGCAGACTCCTCTGATGCCGACAGATTGGAAAGATTCTTTGACTCAGAAGATGAAGACTTCGAAATCCTATCCCTTTGAAAACAAACAGGACACTGACTCTGCGAATTTGTGTTATGTGTGGGGAGAAGTGGGGGGAGGGAAGTTCCTTCGAGAGCCTGGGGCTACCGGTTTTCATAGGCGCTTGCTGCCATCCCCGCCTCTCGTCCATCCCGGCATTCTGTGCGGCCTCGGAGCAGAGTGCGCCTCGTCTGTGGTGGGATGAAGAACCAAGTGGTGGCTGGAGCTGGAATTTCTCAGCAGAGAACAGTTGCTGGAAGTGGATGAAGTGGTGCTTAGGAGTTCAAAGCCTATCTGTTACATCAGCAGGTCAGCTGGCCTTCTGGGGAGGAGGCATAGAAATAATTAGAGTGCTAAATCCTTATGTGGGGACTCCCGTCTGAAGCTTAGAGCCACCTCTCATTTAGCAGGTGAAGTGTCCAGTTAATTCCTTTAGCAGCATCTCTTCTCACTGGCCAACTTGGACTGCAGCTCCCAATGCAAATGAACAGCAGACACGTTCCAGCAAGACAGCTGTGAAGCCCCCAGAGTGCAGGTGGTTGGGCTTTCTACAGTACAGCTCCTGTTGATGCTTTGCAGTACACAGTGCTTCCTTGCAGGTGTAGTCCCCCTCTCCTGCTCATGCCCTGTAGAAAGGAAGTTGAGGGAAGTTGAAAGTGACTGGCAGTTCAATAAGTTAAAGGCTGTCCAGGAATGTCTAGAGCCAGCCCCTGCTGCTGAGGAACATCTCAATCTCAGGTTAAATAACAATAGAAAGAATGGCAGAGCAGAAAATGTACGTGATCTTGCTGGGTGAGTCGATAAAGCATTGTGCTTCTACAATGGATTAACCTCTGCAGCAAGAAGGATCTTCAGGAAAGCTGCTTGAGCAGAGAACTGGATTCCATAGCCCTGGGGAAAAATCCACAGCTGGCAGTGGCAGAACAGGACAACTGAGATCTGTCAGTTGTGTGTTTGCCTGTGTCCACACCCCAGTGTGCTGGCATGGAGTCCAGGGAATTAATCCTGTTGGTACCAAAAATGTGAGCTAGGAGATTCCTCAAGGTGTCCTCAGGGGGCTGTCCAGCAGTTCCTTCAACTAATCTTAAGATGTTCCCTTTCCAAATCAGAAGAGGTGCTGAAGGTCAAGTAGGCTTCATAGTTGTGTCTGTACCTTTCCTTTTGTCTTCTACCAGCTTCCCCTCCCTGTAGAGTATGCACAAAGAGGTACTGTAGGAGCTAACCTAGAGAAACCTATCTCAAATTAGGGTCCCAAAGAGGGCAATAGATATGATGCCTTGAGAATGTCCAAGTCTATTGGACATGTTACTTTCAGCTGGTAGCTCTGCCTGGAGCCCTTCTCTGCACAGTTGGGAGAGAGGAGAACCCTGAGGAGAGCTGTCTTAATGCAAACTGCAGCACAAGCTGCTGAAGTAGCTTTCTTAGTGCAGGCTGCAGATTGCAAACCTGTTTAGGTGGCTTTTGGTTTGTACATGTAGGACTGGAACTTGCCAGTTGATGCTTTTGTGCCCAAGGGTGGTGGTAGCTGGCTAGAAATGACCAATTTCCTCCCTGACTGACCTACTGATGCTCTAACTATCCCTATGCTATCCAAAAGCAGAGGTTTGAACCGGGAACCACAATGCTTCTATCACTAAATTATTATTTGCTGCTTTCTGCCTGCTTCTCCTCTTCTCTCTTGTAGTTAGGGGAAGAGGCAGCAGAGGAAGTGGGGCTGTGCTCCATTCATCTGCTTTCAATTTGTATCTGAATAAACAGATCTAAAATCTTTGCCTGTTTAATGTTCTTGCTTGGCTTGTGAACTGCAGGTGGTGGCCGGTGGTTTTGAGTAGCCCTGCAGGACATCTGGTGCTGGTGTCCAAATGGTTGCAGATTTTACCCTGGTAGGGCAGTGAAGGCAGCAGATAAGAGGAGTTGAACGATGTGCAATGGGGACCTGATCTTCCTTCGGTGTTTCAAATAGAATAGAGGCTGCAGACATGCTGGGAGAAAAGGGGAAAAAAATAAACCCACTTCCATAGCAATTCTGCTGCTTGGAGCAGCACAGCATCTCGCAGCTAAAACAGTGTAAGGATGTGGGTTTTCATCATGGAATTGTAGAATGGGTTGGGTTGGAAGGGACCTTAAAGAGCATCTAGTTCCAACCCCCCTGCCATGAACACCTTCCACTAGACCAGGTTGATCAAGGCTTCATCCAGCCATGCCTTAAACACATTCAGGAAGTGGGCATTGACAACCTCCCTGAGTAACCTCTTCCAGTGTCTCCACACTCTTGCTGTTAAGAATCTCTTTCTCATCTCCAGTCTAAATCTCTCCTCTTCCAGCTCAAAGCCATTCCCTCTTGACCTGTCACTACAAGCCCTTGTAAAAAGTCCATCCCCAGCTGTCTCGTAGTCCACTTCAGGTACTGGAAGGATGCTCTAAGGTCTCCCTGGAGCCTTCTCTCCTCCAGACTAAATAGCCCAAACTCTCTCAGCCTGTCCCCATAGGGGAGGTTCTCCAGCCCTCTGATCCTTGTGGCCTACTCTAGGCCTATTCCAGCAGTTCCATGTCCTTCCTGTGCTGGATGCCCCAGAATGAGTTTTTGGTGAGTTTCTGCCATGTGTATATTTTAGGTAGAAGTGAAAGATCAAAGTAGAGGCTCGAAAGGGTTTCTGCAATACAAGTGGAAACAAACTAGTTTCCTGCAGATTGCATCCCTACAGTTTAGCTGTTTCCTGGTTTGTCATGGCATCAGTTTCCAGCTAGCCTTTTAAACCCTAGCTCTGCAGCAGATGTTACAGAAATAGGTGTTGTTCAATAACCATTTTTCCTGCTTTGCTGTGTAAAAGCAGGACTCTGCTTCAGTCAGAAGGCTGTAGCCTCTCTTGCCATTGGCAGGTCCTTTTTATTGAGAGCTAATAACCCATGAGGCTTCTCCCTCGTGATAGGTACACAAGAGCTACTGTTTACTTCACGTTCATGCTTTTATGACTAAGGGCAGCTCAGACAGACAAGATTTTACTCAAGTGTTAACCCAAATAACAGCTAAACAGCTTTACTAGGTTGTTCACAGGTATTTCTGGCTTTTTAGTCAGGAGCCTAAAGCTAACATGAATTAAATGACTTTGCTGTGTGTTGTCATCTTCCAACGTTGCTGGAAAGGGGTGAGTCAGCGTTACAGGTGTTCACCTCTTCCTCAGGGAGTAATTCTGCTACCAAATGCTGTGCAGCTGTAGAGTGATGGCAACAGATTTTTGTTTTGGCTGATGCTTGCGTTGGTAATTTTGATTTAAACATTTACCTTCCTCTCCCTCCCAGTGGATCAGTTTAATCTGCCTCTCTCTCAAAGCTGGAGCAGAATTTAGTCTCTGTGTCAACCACTCTGGAGATCAGTCCAGTCCACACTGCCTGAAGGTAAGTTAATTGTCTGTCAGAGAGACATCTAACTTTCCTGGTCATCCCCATATCTCAGTGGCAGTTACTTTATTTGACACTGCTTTGTTGTTTGGTCATTGCTGAGAACTGACATTTCATAGCTGATTTGGTTGGGCAGGCTGCTTAAATTGCAGTGTTGCCTATGCAGGAGTCACAGTGTCTACTCCTCTGATCTCGGCCACAGGAGTAACTTGACCAGTCTGAAATAATTTGTGCTGCTCAGCCTTCAGACTGGCCTTGCTGTGACCTAATACATGTTTCAGCTCTTACCTGCTTATAGTAGTTAAGTTCTCACTGAAAATGTAGGGAGCAGATTAATTTGATCTTTTCCTAGCTTTCTAGATCATAGAACCATGGAATTGTTTGGGTTGGAAAACACCTTTAAGATCACGGAGTCCAACCATTTTCTAACCCCACCATGTCTCTAACTTAACCATGTCCCCCTCTGCCTGTTTTGAACCCCTCCAGGGATGGTGATTCAACCATCTCCCTAGGCAGCCCATTCAGTGTTGGAGCAAAAAATTTTCTTCTAATGTCCAAGCTAAACCTCCCCTGAGGCAACTTGAGGTCATTTCCTCTTGTCCTATCACTTGTTACTAGGGAGGAGAGACCAATCCCCACCTCACCCCAACCTCCTTCCAGGGAGCTGTAGAGAGTTGTGAGGTCTCCCCTCAAGCCTTTTTCTCCAGACTGAACAATCCCAGGTCCCTTACAAGACCTGTTCTCCACACCCTTCTCCAGTGAGGTCTCTCAGCTTCCTTTAATGATGATACTGTAAAGAAATAAAAAATACCCTCCACAAAACATTTAAAGGAGTAATTGTTTAGCAAATCCTCTGAACACAGGGAAAGCTTTTACTAGACCTATAAGAACCAGGAACATGGCAGTTCATTTGAGTCCCATCAGCCAAGAAGAATGTTGTCTGCCTCCTGCTCCTCCTGTCCATGTCCAGGGGCGGCCCTGGGCTCCACAGAATTTGTGTAAAGCTTCATTTCCAGAGTTCTCCCAAAGGTTTATTCTGAACCTCCTGGATGGTTTCCTCTGCAATGGACTTGATTTCTCTGTGCAAGTCTTCTATGGTCTTTGAAGCATCCATTGTCTGTTTTCAAGGCACACAAAAAAACCCAGAAAAATGTTCCTTAATTAAGACTACCAAAGGAGAAAACCTTCCCTTGCTGTTACATCTGCTCCCCCCATCACTCAACTTGGTTACTGCTCAAGAGCAGTGAAATGAGCTAATTATACTTCCTGTGCACTGCTGCTGGAGGGGAATGGTTTAAACTCATTTTATTTAGGAACAGACACTGAAGGAGCAGATGTGGGGCTGGACGAAGTTAAACAGAAGAAACTGTTGCTGCTGCACGTTGCTCACTAACAGTCTTCAGGGTATGTAATATAAATTCAGGTAAATGTTCTTCATCCTCTACTGCAGCCCCCCAGAAATATCAGTGTATTGATCCTTCAGTGGTTCTTCAAAATGAGCTCCACCCATGATAGTAGGAACCTCTAAAAATCCCTCGTGTCCCTCCTGAAAGGAGTCTGCAGTGAGGTGGGGGTTGGTCTCTTCTCCCTTGCATCAGGTGATTGAACAAGAGGAAATGTATGTCAGGCTGGATGTTAGGAATAAGTTCTTCACAGAGTGATTGGCCATTGGAATGGGCTGCCCAACGAGGTGGTGGAGTCACCATTCCTGGAGGTGTTTAAAAGGAGGCTGGACAAGGCACTTAGTGCCATGGTTTAGTTAATTAGGTATTTGGTGATAGGTTGGACTCAATGATCTCAAAGGTCTTTGCCAACCTGGTTAATTCTGTGATTCTGTGAAATAGCCTGAAATTGTGCCAGGGGAGGTTTAGGTTGGATATTGGGAGAAATTTCTTTGCTCTAAGAGTGGTCAGATGTTGGAACAGGCTGCCCAGCGGGGTGCTAGAGTCACCATCCCTGGAAGTGTTCAAGAAATGTGTGGACATGGCACTTGGGGACATAGTTTAATGGTTGTGGTGGTGTGTGGATGGTTGAACTTGATGGTCTTAAAAGTCTTTTCCAACCTTAATGATTCTATGGATTACTTGTGACCTGGCAGTGCTGGGTTAATGGTTGGACTTAATGATTTTGTGCTTTTTATTAAATGAATGATTTTGGGGGTGGTTGTAATATGCAGGGAAGGTGACTTACTAGCGTGTAACATTTACTGGACTTAAAGTCCTAGTTTGGTGATTTAAATCCTCCAGGTTCTAACAGGACACAAAATCTCTCAGAGTCAGTCATGTTGAGCTGAAACAGGCTGTGGAGAGTGACCTGTACCTTACAGAGTGCCTGTCTGGTGCATCTGTGTGCAGCTCCAGCTGCTGGTGACTGCTGTGTCCTCTTCTGTCTGCATCTCTGTCTGCATGAAAGCTACAGAACAAACAGAAGATGCTGCCCTAATCTCATGACCCAGCACTGAACAGGGCAATGGAGATGGTAAGAAGGATACCCTCATGAGAAAACCTCAACCCAGATATCTACAGAGGATGAGTGGGGAATGCTTCCTCTTCTGGGGTGAGACTGCTGGCTGTGCAGATCTCTGCTAACAGCTCCAAGGAAAAGCAATGCAGCAGCATGGGACAAGAAAAAATCCCAGACATTTGGAAAGACTTCTGGTAGCATGAAGACAGCAGATACTGATGGAAGCTGGCCACATGAAAAGGAAGGTGATCATCTGCATTGTTTCTACAAACTGCAGAATGGATTCCTGCAGGATGCCAAGGAAATAGGCAGGGAACAGCATGGGTGAGTCCCACTGCTTTTTACCCAGGTTTGATAGTTTGTCTTTAAGAAAGCTCTTCTGGAAAACAAATCAGCCAAAACAAAGTCTCCCCCCACCCCAACAGAACCACATAAGATGTCCTGGAACAGCTAAGTGCCCTTTCTGCCACAGACCAGTGCCCTTGGCTGGTCCCCAATGTGTCCCCCTAACGAGAAGCAGGAAGGGGGAGCACCAGGATGTAATGGGCACAGTTTGGGAGCTCTCGTGAGAGACTCCCACTCTGGTTTTCGAGAGGCCCATTAGGGTTATTTCCTCACCTTCCAGTTCAATGTCTCATCCTTCATCAGACGGTAGAAGGACTGTAGAACTTTCTCTTGGAAGGAACTGTTCTCATAACGTTCATTTCCAAAGTTCCCCCGTCCTGCTGCCTCTTCTGGCCTTAACTGAAGAAACAGAATCAGATCTGGCTTTGGGAGTCCAACATCAGGCTGCTTGCACCAGTCCAGGCAGAAGTTCTGTCCCAAAGACAAGCAAGTTTGGGGTGAAAGAAACGAATATGAATCATAGAAGGCTTCAGTTGGAATCTTTAAGGTCTCTTCCAACCCCCCTGCCATGGCCAGCCACACCTTCCACTAAACCAGGCTGCTCAAGGCCCCATCCAGCCTGGCCTTGAATACCTCCAGGGATGGGGCATCCACAACCTCCCTTGGCCAACCTGATCCAGTATCTTGCCACTTTCCCTGGAAAGAATTTCTTCCTAATCTCTAGTCTCAATCTCCTCTCTTCCAGCTCAAAGCCACTGCCCCTCATCCTGTCACTACAAGCCCTTGTAAAAAGTCCCTCCCCAGCTTTCTTGGAGCCCGCTTCAGGAACTGGAAGGCTGCTCTAAGGTCTCCCTGCAGCCTTCTCTTCTCCAGGCTGAACAGACTCAGCTGCCTCAGCCTGCACCCATAAGGGAGGTGCTCCAGCCCTCTGACTATCTTTGTGGCCTCCTCTAGACCATCGCCAGAAGTTTCATGTCCTTGTCCTAGGGGTCCCAAAATTAGACACAGAACTCTTGGTGAAGTCTCACAAAGCAGAGCAGAGATGAAGGATCACCTCCCTTGACCTGCTAGTCACACTGCAGGAAAGAAAGAAGGGACAGAACCAGGTTAGCTAGAGAGTGGGGTGGGAAAGGAAGCAAGGAGATGCAGAGCAAAACACTAAGCACAGGCTGCAAACTGGAAAGGCAGCATCCCAGTTCATCATGTGGGAGTTCAGCCCTGCAGTTTTGGAGGGCCAGGTTTTGCTAGGTACTGTGCAGCTCACATGCTCGTTGAAGTCAGACAGAGCTGGAGACCTTACTATCTCTTTTGCAGAGCCCATCACAGCTAAATATCAAGTCATATTCTGAGTCCCCATGATTGTCACAGTCCCAGAGAAAGCTGCTCCAAAAAACAAACACTGTGTGGCATCAGCATGGATGTCTCTCAACCCATGAAGACTTCTCTTCAAATACCCAGGCCAAAAGGCACAAGTGGAAATCCAAGAAGTTCAGGCTAAATCAAGAAAATAGTTTTACTACAAAGGTAAGCAAACCCTGAAAGAGGAACCCAGAAAGGTAGATCTAGAGCCAGCCTTGGCTGGATGTGGCACTCAGCACCTTGCTTGACATTAGTCCTACTCCTGAGCAGGAGCTTGGGCTTTGTGACTTCCACAGGTTCCTTCCAACATCTATGGTTCTGTTGTTCTTTGTTAAATAACAGGCTAGCAGCCAGAGAAAGAGTGAAGAATCTCAAATTAAGCCCTGTGACCCTTCTCCAGAGGCAAACAAGCTGGCTTCCCCATGGCCAGGGGGTCACTCCAGCTTTATGAAAATGAAAACTCATTTCTCTGCTTTCTGTGGAATGGGTATACAGGGCCAAACAGACAAGAGCCAATGGCCTGAGGCTGCTCCAGGGGTGGTTTAGCTTGGACATCAGAAAAAAGTTCTTCACTGAAAGGGTTTTCAAACCCTGGAACAGGCTGCCCAATGAGGTAGCTGAATCCTCATCCCTGGCAATTCAAAAAGGCAGAGATGTGGTGCTGAGGGACGTGGTTTAGCACCAGACTTGGTAGAGTTTGAGAATGATTGGGCTTGATGATCTTGAAGGTATTTTCCAACCAAACCAGTTCTGTGATTCTCTGTGTGAGCTGACACTTTCATCCCTGAGTTTCTTCAGAGTAGGAGCCTGGGCCATGCACACCAACATCTCTATCAGGCCTCCTTCCCCAAATACAGAGAAGGGCAGGGGCTGCTATAGATCTCACCTCTTTAGCACTTGTGAAGGCCGCTCCAGAAAAGGCGTATCTGTCAACCACAAGTGTGATCCCTTGATGTAGTTTCTCTTTCATCAATGGCCTGAAAACCACGTGGGAAGAAAAGAAAATAATAGTTACACTTGGTGACAATGATAGCACTGAAAAGAGTTCATCTAAAAGATGGCTCATGAGGCCCACACAAGAGTTATCTGTGATGCTGATCACAGATAAATAGCTACTTGTGTTCTATTCTCTATCAGGCATGAAGCAAATATCCCTTCTAGATGCACAAGTTCAGGGTGCCCCAGTGCCAGGCACTGCTCTAGGCAGCTCCATGGCTTACAGGCAAGATCACATATTAACTACATTCAGACATGAACAGCTTAGTCCTCTTCCCTTACTAAGTGGTGCAGCTTTGTGCTACACTGCATCAGTGTCCTTTGTTCACAACGGCATTTCTTATTACACCTTACAACCTCACAGTTCATATGGCACTGCCACTACAGCAAAACTACCAAAGCTCTCTTCTGTTTGGGCTTTTTAAATATAAACATTTTGCAACACAAATTCTTAGGTAAAAACAATAGCCCACATTTATTTCCCTGGCTCCCCATGCAGAGACTCAGGGGTCAAAAGTAAGGACAGCCACTCCTGTGAACAGGATCTGCCACTGACATGTATTCCTTGCAAAGCAAGGTCTCTTCATTCAGGATAGAGAGAAAGTTCAGATTCTAGGCTGGTATAGTCTAAGCTCCCCAATTCTTAAATCCAGTACAGCGTAGGAGGCTGGAAATATAACATAGAATCACAGAGTGATAGTTTGGAAGGAACCTCTGACTATCAGAGTCCAACCCTGCTGACAACACAGAATCACCTAGGACAGGTCACACAGGAACATGTCCAGGTGAGTCTTGAAAGTCTCCAGAAACTTCTATGGGCAGCCTGCTCCAGGGCTCAATCACCCTTACAGCAAAAACATTTCTCCTCACGTTGAGGTGGAACCTCCTGGGTTCTAGCTTATAGCCATTGTTCCTTGTGCTGTCACTCAGCACCACCAAAAAGAAACTGGCACCTTCAACATGACACCCAACCCTCAGATATTTATAGACATTCACAAGGTCCCCTCTCTTCCCCAGACTAAACAGCCCCAGGTCTCTCAGTCTTTCTTCACAGGAAAGATGTTTAAGTCCCTTCATCCTCCTTGCAGTTCTCCATTTGGCTCTCTCCGGTTCCTGTGTCTCTCTTGAATTTGGGAGCCCAAAACTGGACACAGTATTCCAGGTATGATCTCACCAGGGCAGAACCTCCCTAGATCCGCTGGACACATTAATGATTGGAAAAAATGTGAACTGGAGGATTTGATTTAAGATTAAATCTAAAGCTGTAAGAGTCCCTGAGACACTGCTTCCAACTTGCTGAACAGGACCATCCTCATACCTGCTGCACTCTGCAAGCTAGAACCCCAGAACTCAATAGCATGCATTTTTGTTTTTACAGCTTAGCAAATGTATTGTCTTTACACATGTTCCCAGCGGTTAGCAGAGAAGAGCAGGTGAATGGTGTGGTCCTCCAGGTCCTTCTCCTTCATCAGGTACGAACTGATCAGCCGTCCAATCTCTGTTGTTCTCTCTGTAGGAAGAAGGGAGAGAAGGAACAAATTCTGCCCCAAGCTGCTCATGCCTGAGAGGTGTCCATCTGCCCAGGACGGGAAACGTCAGGCTGGATGTCTATCGGTCAGGGGAGGGAGGTCGGCATCCCCAAGGCCCGGGTTTATGTGCCTGTCATGGATGGGAGGAGGTCAGTCTGGCCGGAGATGGTGGCCTATCCACCTGGCACTGGTGGCAGGACGTCAGTGTGTCTGAGGGTAGGGGTCTGTCCGCCTGCCATGCCTGGGAGGTCAGTCTGCCCAGCGATGGGGCTCGATCTGTCACGGTGGGAGGAAGTCAGGGCCCAGTGTGCTACAAGAAGCCCTCGGATGCTGCTACAGCGGGCGCCGAGGCCCAGCCTTCGGGACTCTCCCTGTATCCCCCCAGCCCCGTCCCCTCCGAGCACCGACAGGCCCCGTACCCGGGAAGCGGAGGAGGTCGGCGCGGTGGCCGCCGGCCCTCAGCGCCTCCACCAGCCGCCGGCACTGCGTGCTCTTGCCGGCGCGGTCCACGCCCTCCAACACGATCAGCGCCCCGCGGCGCCCCGCCATCGCCCGCGCGCGCTTCGCAGGCCCCGCCCCTTCCGCCAGCGCCCGGCCAATCCTGGCGAGCGTCCCTTGGCCGCTCTAGGCGGCAGAAGAGCACAGAGACTCCGCGGTCCTTCAGGGAGGCGGCGAGGCACCGCCCTCCTCCCACCCCGCCTCTCATGAATATGCAGCAGGAGCCGCGCCGGCGGCCAATGGGGGCTGTCCGCACTGTGAATATGGGATGAGGCCGGGGCCTCGGCCCTCATCAAGCGGGCCGGGCAGGCAGCGGCAGGCGGCGGCGGCGGCGGGGCGCGGGCCCCAAGATGGCGACCGCCATGTACCTGGAGCACTACCTGGACAGTGAGAGCGGGGCGCGGCGGCCGCGGGGAGCGGCGGAGCGGGAGGGAAGGCAGGGGACGGAGTGGGGAGCGCGACGGCGGCCGGGACAGGGGCGGAAGCGCCACAGCAATTAGAACTGCGCCACGGGCTGGGCGTTGGGGCGGGGTTGGGTCGCGTCGCGTCATCAGCCGGCGACTGCTAAATCGTAGATGCGCGCCGGAGAGCGGGATCGTGGAGCTATGGCGGGCGGCGCGGCAGCCACCTGTCACGCTGCGCCGCTCTGTTGTGCGGGCCTCCTGCCGCGCATGGCATTGGAAGCGGCCGGAGGCCACGCGAGGCTGCGCGCGGTGCCTTTCGCTGTGCGCGACCGGCTCGCTGATCAACTGCGGGAGTAACGCGGCTGCGGGGTACCTGTCAGCCCGACAGAGGCCTGTGCATGTAAGCTCTCCTGCTGTGAAGATCATATACCTAAAACTAAATGTGAGTTCTAAGTGCGGGCCTCCTATGCCGTAGGCTTCGTTCTAGGAGCTCTTTGACTAGCAGGTCGAGGGAGATTCTCCCTTTTTACTCTGCCTCAGTGAGGCCACATCTGGAGTACTGTGTTCAGTTCTGGGATCCCGAGTTTAAGAAGCACAGGGTATACTAAGGAGTGTCCAAAGAAGCTTATAAAGACGGTTAAGGGACCGGAACATCTGTATTGAGAGGAGAGCCTGAGAGACCTTTGACTGTTTAGTCTGGGACCTTCTCAATGCTGATCGATAAGGGGTGGAGGATATGAGGGTAGGGCTGAGCTCTTTTCAGTGGTGTCCAGTGACTTGACAAACTAGACTACAGGAGGTTTCACTTGAACTTAAGGAAAATCTTTACTCTCAGGGTGTTGGAGCCCTGGAGTAGCCTACCCGGAGAGCTTGTGGCGTCTCCTTCTCTGGGGACTTTTTGAGCCTACCTGGATGCATTCTGTGCAATCTGATCTAGGCAAAGCTGTGCTAGCAGTGGGGCTGGATTAGGTGATCTTCAGAGGTCCCTTGTGCAGGCTCTGTGAGATGGTGAGTCTTGGCTGAGCTGGTTTGGTATTACGTGTCAGAGAAGGAATAACTGCTCTGAGGAGAACAGCCTGTATTATTTCTTTTACCTTTTGTTGCAGGTATTGAAAACCTGCCTTGTGAGCTGCAAAGGAACTTCCAGCTGATGCGGGAGTTGGATCAGAGAACTGAAGGTGTGTTCAGGTATTTTGGTAAGCAAAGTGTAACAGCTTTGACCCTGAGGAGCAGGAAGAGCCCGATGAAGATTTGGTTGTAGAGGATGTGTCTCCCCTACACCTTGTTTTCTTTCTTCTCTTTTCTTTCTTTCTTCACTCAATGCGAATGCAGTGCAGTGTTTGTTTCTTTTCTGTGAGGGCTACAGCTTTCTTCAGCAGTTGCATGTTAACATGTTTTCACATCTGCTGTGTCATAGATTGCCATGTGTCTTGCAAGATCAATTGTTTATCTATCTCAAGGTTTGTGTTGGTATCTAGTTGCACAGTAATGGCTTTCAGTTTGAACCGTTAGACCAGTAAATGACTGTAGGTATAATCTTCCTTGTATGGGAAAAGAGTTTGAAGTTTGTGAACCCCTGGGTTCTTAACTGTGAGCCTCTCCCCTGAATTAACTGTAAAACGCTTGAGAAATCAGAATCACTCTGCAAATGTTGAAGAGTAAATACCTTCTTTTTTTTTTTTTTTTTTAAGAAAAGCAAAATACTTTAAGGAATCAGGGGAAATCCAAAATGTTCTTTTTGGGGGTTTTGGGGTTTTTTTTGAGATCATACCTAAAGGGACAGGAAAATAAAATGCTTTGGCAGATAGCTTTCTTACGTGTACGTACTTTGTTTTTTCAGATAAGAAAGCAGAAATTGACAGGCTGGCAGCAGAATACATTGAGTCGGTGAAGAACATGCTGCCTCAGGAGAGAGTGGAACACCTGAAGAAAATCCAGAATGCCTACAGCAAATGTAAAGAGTACAGCGATGATAAAGTCCAGCTGGCCATGCAGACATATGAGATGGTGAGGATCACAACCCCAGTGAGGCCTTTGTAAAAATGGCCATACTCTGGAATGGGACTGCTGGTAGATGTGGAAGACCCTTCCAAAGCATTCAGTTTCTTTCACATCTATATAGGGTTTTGCTTAAATCATAGAATGGTTTAGATTGGAAGGGACCATAAAGATGATCTAATTGCAACCCCCTGCCATGGGCAGGGACACCTTCCACTAGACCAGGTTGCCCAAGGCCTTATCCAACTTGGCCTTGAATGCCTTCAGGGAGAGGCTATCCATAACCTCCCTGGGTAACCTGTTCAGTCTCTCACCACCTTTACTGTCAAGAATTTCTTCCTAATA
Source organism: Ramphastos sulfuratus (assembly GCA_013399055.1). NCBI lineage: Eukaryota > Metazoa > Chordata > Aves > Piciformes > Ramphastidae > Ramphastos > Ramphastos sulfuratus. The sequence continues at coordinate 29,470 of WBNM01023921.1, forward strand.
TCCAGTCTAAGTCTCCCCTCTTTGAGCTCAAAGCCATTGTCCCTTGCCCTGTCACTACAAGCCCTTGTAAAAAATCCTTCCCCAGCTTTCTTGTGCAGGAGAGACCCTGTCTGAAAACTGACACAGGAGCAGAGACTTATGGCATCAGAAACAGCAGAGCCTGGAACTGCGTCACTGAAAAACAAATGGCACACAGACACTACCCAAGCAACTTTTCCTTGGTCAGGTATTTCTGACATCCTGAAGCTTCAAACAGGATGAAACAAATTATTAGTCTTCAAGCTTGTTTTTCTTACTGTTGGCCATCCCCTGAAAGGCTTCTCTTGTGTTGTGCCAAGTAGGCTTCTCCTCTGATGAAGAGTTAAATGAGTTTATCCCACATATTATTGCTTGACCTATGTGCTGTGTAATCATACCAGCAGATTTACCCCAGGGCTTCCTTAGCAGCAGCTCCACTGTCACCCAGTAACTTGTTTAGGCCTGGCCTTAGACGTCGGCAGCATTTTTTGAAGTCAACTGCATTACTGTTTTGTGGAGGAGAGGAAGGAAATCTGCTCTATTACCTTGGTTTCCAAAGACAAAAGCAAGCAGACTCATCAGCTTCACAGTTCTTGACTGTAGGGCACCAAACTTTCCTCAGTGGGCTTGGTGGGAAAATCTCATTCCTTTAGATGCAGCTTTCTGCTATTCTTCTGCTCCTACTCCTGTGTCAGTTTAGTTCAGGGTTCTACCTCTGCAGCTGCAGCATATTGATATTGTCATCAGATACTTCAGAAAAGGAAATTATTTCACAAAAATTGAAAAGTGTCCTAAATAACTGATTTGAGGGCTAGGAGTTGCAGTAACACAGTTTGAGGGGGTGGCTTAAAATACCTTTGCTACATGTCTTATTCTATGATCCACATTGTTGCAACCAGGGTAGCACTGCCTTGACATGTATTGACCTGATACTGGAAATAGCCAGCAGAAGCCTGTGTTTATTACTAAGTTTATTCGAGTATCAAGCTCCTGGGATACCAGAACAACCAGACTGATCTACTCAACACCTTTCACAGATGATAGTTGAATGATGTATTTTGAAAATTGCAGGGAGAGAACAATTGAATGATTGGGCAGTGAGATGGATTGGGAGCTGGCTGAAGGACAGAGCTCTTAGAGCTGTGGTCAGTGAGGCAGAGTCTAGTTGGAGGGCTTTGGTGTCTCTCAGGGTTCAGTGCTGGGTCCAGTCCTGTTAGATATCTCCATCAGTGATCTGGGCAAAGGGACAGAGTGGCAAGTTTGGTGCTGCCATTCAGCAGGATCTGGAGAGGCTTGAGAGCTGGGCGGGAAGTTAAAAAACAGGGCATCTGGGAAACAATAACCCCATGGATCAGTACAGGTTGGGGGCTGACCTGTTGGAGTGCAGCTCTGAAGAAAAGGTCCTGGGAGTCCTAGTAGACAACAGGATGATCATGATCCAGCAGTGTGCCCTTGTGACCCAGAAGGCCAGTGACATTGCAGGCTGCACAAAGAAGAGTTGAGGGAGGTTCTCCTCCTCCCCTGCTTTGCACTGGTGAGGCCTCACNGGCTTGGTGGGAAAATCTCATTCCTTTAGATGCAGCTTTCTGCTATTCTTCTGCTCCTACTCCTGTGTCAGTTTAGTTGTTCCTGGAGTAATTCTTATCTCTGTTTTTTATCATCTACATATATAACTTGAGTAAGGGGAAATCCTTCTGGGCTTAGTGTGTTTTGTCTAGCTTACAGAGATGCTTTGGGTTTGATGTGGGTTTNCCTTGACATGTATTGACCTGATACTGGAAATAGCCAGCAGAAGCCTGTGTTTATTACTAAGTTTATTCGAGTATCAAGCTAATGGGATACCAGAACAACCAGACTGATCTACTCAACACCTTTCACAGATGATAGTTGAATGATGTATTTTGAAAATTGCAGGGAGAGAACAATTGAATGATTGGGCAGTGAGATGGATTGGGAGCTGGCTGAAGGACAGAGCTCTTAGAGCTGTGGTCAGTGAGGCAGAGTCTAGTTGGAGGGCTTTGGTGTCTCTCAGGGTTCAGTGCTGGGTCCAGTCCTGTTAGATATCTCCATCAGTGATCTGGGCAAAGGGACAGAGTGGCAAGTTTGGTGCTGCCATTCAGCAGGATCTGGAGAGGCTTGAGAGCTGGGCGGGAAGTTAAAAAACAGGGCATCTGGGAAACAATAACCCCATGGATCAGTACAGGTTGGGGGCTGACCTGTTGGGGGGCTGACCTGTTGGAGTNGGTTGGGGGCTGACCTGTTGGAGTGCAGCTCTGAAGAAAAGGTCCTGGGAGTCCTAGTAGACAACAGGATGATCATGATCCAGCAGTGTGCCCTTGTGACCCAGAAGGCCAGTGACATTGTAGGCTGCACAAAGAAGAGTCGAGGGAGGTTCTCCTCCTCCCCTGCTTTGCACTGGTGAGGCCTCACGTGAAACTATGCAGTTCTGGGCTCTCCAGTTCAAGAAGGATGAGGTCTTCCTGGAGAGGGTACTGAAAAGAGCTGCAAAGATGCTGAGGACATCTCTTTTATGAAGAAAGACTGAGATAATTTGGGCATTTTAGTCTGGAAAAAGAAGTCTTAAGGGGGAAATCTTATAAATGCTTACAAATACTTACAAGGTGGGTGTCAGAAGGATGTTTTTGCAGTGGTGCCCAGTGACACGACAAGAGGTCGTGGGCACAAGCTTGAGCATAAGAAGTTTCAGCTAAATGTGAGAAGGAACTTCTCTAAGTTATGAATGGAACAGGCTGTCCAGAGAGGTGGTGGAGTCTCCCTCTCTGGAGACATTGTAAGCCCACCTATACCTGTTACTGTGTGACCTTCTCTAGGTGAACCCGCAGGGAGGTTGGACTTGACCTCCAGAGGTCACTTCTAACCCCCGCTAGTCTGTAATTCTGTGATTCTTTCTAGTACCTCTTATCATCTCGTACTGTTATGAAAATCATTAGTCTGAGTAGCTCTGGCTCTTCTTTATGCCACTTCACTTTTCTTTTCTCCTTTTGTAGAGGAATTTGGTCCTCTTGCCTGTTTTCTCTCTGCTTTAGTTCCCTTTTGTGCGTACCGTTTCCCTCCTCCAGTTTGGTACCCCTTTAATTGCTTCGAAGTAGTACACTTCTGCTGATGCCAGTAAGAGACCTTCCTGTTTTCCTCTGGGGATTTTTAATTCTTTTTTTTTTAAATTCAGTTGATGTTTTCCTCCTCTGTGCAGGTGGATAAGCACATCCGCCGGCTGGACGCAGACTTGGCGCGGTTCGAAGCAGATCTGAAGGACAAGCTGGAAGGCAGTGACTTTGAAAGCCCAGGATCCCGCAGTCTGAAAAGTGCGTAGATATCATGCAGCTGGCAGCCTTCACCACACTCTGTGTCTAACCAGAAAGGACAAGTGTTAAGAGTGTGGCCAGCAGGTTGAGGGAGGTTCTCCTCCTCCTCCTCTGCTTAGCCCTGCTGAAGCCTCATCTGGAATATTGTGTCTAGTTCTGGGCTCCCCAGTTGAAGGACAAGGAACTACTGGAGACAACCACTGGGAGGATTAAGGGACTGGAACATGTCCCTTATGAGAAAAGGCTGAGAGAGTTGGAGTTGTTTAGCCTGGAAAACAGGAGGCTGAAGAGGGATCTTACTAATGCTTATTAGTATGTGAAGGGCAAATGTCAGGAGGATGGAGCTAAACTCTTCTCAGTGATGTCCAGTGATGGGATAATGGGCAGTGGACACAAACTGGAACACAGGAGGTTCCATGTAAACACAAAACTCTTCCCTTTGAGGATGGCAGAGCACTGGAGCAGGCTGCCCAGAGAGGCTGTGGAGTCTCTGTCTCTGGAGGCATTCCAAACCCACCTGGACATGTTCTGTGTGATTGACTCTGGGTGATCCTGCTCTAGCAGAAGAGTTGGATTTGATGATCTTTAGAGGTCCCTTCCAAACGCCCACTGTTCTATGATATAAAGTAGGGTGTTGCTTCTGGAGGAAAATACACTACAGTGTACTTACAAACTTGATTTTGATGCTCTTCAAATATTTGCAATGTTCTGGTGGGCAGTAAGGAGATGAAGAAAAATCCAGTGCTGGGATCTAACTTACTGCCCCTGATTGCAAGGTCATCCTGAGATGACCCACAGTTAACTGAGTGTAAGGAGGCTACTGGCCAAGTAGGAACTGTGACAAAACTGAAGTTCTTACAGTTCTTGAGTGTAACAGTTTCAGACCTGATCTAAGCTCTGTTTTCAGGAGAGGAGATTTGTCTGTTTTCCTCCTCTTACCAGAGTCTGAATACTGATCAAACTGACAACAGCAGGAAAAATCAGAAGTTCAAGGAAGGTGCCAGTTTCTGTGGTGTATGCTGAAAATCCCCTGTGATTGCAGTGGAATCTGAGTGTGGTTAACAGCAGCACAGCTTTGTGCCATTGAACTGTGAAATAAGGTCAAGGATGTGGAGATAAGTTACATTAGTTATTGGGTAACCAGTTACCTGGCTGACTTGTTTAGAAATGCACTGCAATTTTTAAATGCACATCTAATCAGTTGTGATGCTGCTTATATCCTGTGCTGACAGTGTCTAATGCAAGGATAGGACTGCCAAAGGGTTTGGTGCTCGGTTGTGCTGCTGGCCAGTTTAGCATGTTTGTGTCATGAAAATGGATTTCAGAATTGGTGCTCTCACTCAGTTACACTAGAAATAAGGATTTCAAATTACATCTAAATAAAAAGGTTTCTGGGTCCTGTGCTGTTTAATGTCTTTGTTAGCTGCAGGGACAGTGGCATTGAGTGCACTCTCAGCAAGTTTACTGATGACACCAAGCTGTGTGTTGCTCTGGACTCACTTGAGGGCAGGGATGGCATCCAGAAGGATCTTGACAGGCTTGAGAATTGGGCCAGTGACAGCTGCATGAGGTTCAGCAAGTTTAAGTGCAGTGTCTTGCATCTGAGTCACAACACAAATTCAGGCTGGGTGCAGAGTGGGTTGAAAGTAGCCCTGAAGAAAAAGACTTGGGGGTGCTGATGAATGAGAAGCTCACCATGAAGTGGCAGTGCACTCATGTAGCCCAGAAGGCAAATCATGTCCCAGGCTGCATCAATAGGAGTGTGGCCAGCAGGTCAAGAGGTGATTCCAACACTTTGTTCTGGTGAGACCCCACCTCAAATACTGCATCCAGTTCTGGTGTCCTCATCATAAGAAGGACATGAAACTGTTAGAGTGAGTCCAGAGGAGGGCCACAAACATGATCCAAGGGTTGGAGCATCTCTGCTCTAAGGATAGGCTGAGGGAGCTGGGCTTGTTCAGCCTGGAGAAGACTCCAGAGGGAACGTTGTAGCTGGTTTCCAATACCTGAAGGCATCCTACAGGAAGGCTGGAAAGGGACTTTTCATAAGGGGGTCTAGTGACAGGACAAGGGAGAATAGTTTGAAGCTGAAGGAGAGTAGGTTTGAACTGGATCTTAGGAAGAAGTTCTTCAGTACAAGGGTGGTGAGATTATGATAGGTTGCTGAGAGACCTTAGAGCTGCCTTCCAATACCTGAAGGGAGCCTACAGGAAGGCTGGACAGGGACTTCTTATAAGGGAAGGTTGGAGCAGATGATCTCTGAGGTGCCTTCCAACCTAAGCCATTCTCTGAATAGCACCTAGGGATGTTTCTGGTATCCCACAGGCTGAAACTGAGTTTTTTCCTTAACAGAGGGACGGAGTCAGAAAGACAAAAAAGGCTCTCGCGGTCGAGGCAGACGAACGTCTGAAGAAGATACACCAAAGAAAAAGAAACTGAAAGGAGGGTAAGGTATACCCAGCCACAGATTGGTGACTTTGGCTTGACACTTAGTGAATTTTCCCCAAGCTCCTATTACCCTATTTATGACTCATGTCTGGATGCTGAGCAGTGTAAAAGTGTTCTGGTCTCATTGCATTTCATTAGTGTCTTGCTTATGACAGCTCAGCTTTGTTAATTAGCTCCTTGGTTGGCATGTGGAAACTCAGCATGCTTGGAATGCCCTCTGACTGGAAGGACAAGATCAGCATCTCTGTTGCTGTTTGCAGATTGGGAGAAAATAGCTTTGGGTTTTGTCATGTGGCTGTTTTTTAACAGTTGCTTGTGGTCTTGATTGTAAAAAGGGGCATTTGTCCATCAGGACAAAAACTGACCAATGTCAGTTTCCAAGATTTCTTGAACGGTAGTAGAATTTGAGGGATTGTTTTCAAAGGATTATGTCCTGGATAGTCTTGATGATCTAATTTTGTTTTGTGAAGTAAGGAAGAAAGCATGTCCCCTCTCCCTGATATGATTTATAAATCAAGAGGGCTCTGTTAATTCTAATATTTTCAGTTGGCTAAGTGCAGAGGCAGAAAAATAAAAATAGCTTCCTTTGACAGTTACTGATATGTCAACACAATCCTGTCATATCAATAAGAAAAAAAATGTGTATTAAAACAGTCTGGGGGAAACAAATCAGATTCTTCTGCCCCTAAGCAGAAGTGATCTGTATGTTAGTTTTGTTACTGTGGTTGTGGCATCTCCAAATCACTCTTTTATTACTTTATAGTCAAGCTCATGTTTTGTGTCAAATCAAACCTGTTTAAGATTTTAATTACTGGATAATATGTGATAATGTCATCTAAACTCTAAAATAGTGTTTTAGGGAAGATATCGTTAAAAGCTAATTTTTCCCAAGTGTGGTTTAGATCTTGGTGCCTGCGGCTGAAAAGAATCTGAACTGAAAGATCTGCCTTTGTCCACAGTTCCGAGCTTGCCGACACCATCCTGTCAGTGCATCCCTCAGATGTCCTAGACATGCCAGTGGATCCCAACGAACCTACCTACTGCTTGTGTCACCAAGTGTCCTATGGAGAAATGATTGGCTGTGACAACCCAGATGTAAGCACTTGATTTATTTTCAGATGTTTGCTGCCTTACAACACTGTGAAACCTGAAGGAGAGTGCTTTCTCAGGTCATGCAAAACGAAAGGACCACCTGTGAAACACTAAGCCTCTCCTCTCTGGGGTTTTCCTTTCTGTTTTGCAGTGCCCAATTGAATGGTTCCACTTTGCCTGTGTGGACCTCACCACCAAACCAAAAGGGAAATGGTAAGTATGACAACATTAAGCTTTTAGATCTTTATCAGGCTACAGTTTGCCTCAACAGGAGTCACAGTAAAAATGAAAACTTTGTTGTGACCCTTCCTGACAGAGAAGCTTTGCTCTTGTCATCAGAGGGTTTCCATCCTCTATGGTTTGGGATTGTGTTTGTGTACATGTACACAAACATGTACATGTTGCTTGCTTCTTAGAGCCTGCTTCCATGGCAGTCTTTGATGCTGGTGGGAGCAAAACAAGGACCTGCATGATAAATGGAGGAAGTTTTGGTCCGACACCTGGGTAGATGTGTATGTGTGACTTCTTGGGTTTACTGCACTGTCATGGAGCTGTGGCTGTGGTTAAAAGTGAGAAGATACATTTATGTTTTTTCACTTCTGGAAGCAAAGTTTGAAGTCTGCTCTAGGTTTTACTTATACAGTGCTCATCTTGGAAAAAAATCTTAGGCTTGTTCTGTACTTAGTTTGTGCCTAATGGACTGCTGTAATCTAATTAACAAGGTGCTTATCAGAAACAGGCTTAAGTCAAAGTGAACTGCAATTATTGGAGGGAGAGGAAGGAAAATTCTGGAGAAAGGAATCTTTCCTTCTTTTGCCTGTAGAGGAAGCTTGTGTGACAAACTAGTGAAGTTACTGGGACTAACTTCTAGATGAACGAAATTAAGCTGAATCAAATTAAGCTGAGGGGCTGATGAGCCCTAGAAGCCTTCCAGTGCTGTCTGTCACTTCTGACCACCCAAGTTGGTAGTTTGTTTCCTGTTTATCTAGGCTTCCTACATGTCATGAAAGTTGCAGTTACTTCCTTTGGCTGCTTTTAAATCGGTCTCCCTCTTGTTCCCAAATAAGAAAAAGAGTTCTTGAGATATGTCTCATTAAGTTCAGGAACTAATTACTGCTTCTTTTTCCTTGTAGGTTTTGTCCTCGTTGTGTTCAAGAAAAAAAGAAAAAGAAGTAAGGGAATATCCTCTGAGGCAAGAAGAATTTAATATATTCCTTCGTTCATGCTACAATATTATCACGATGATTTTTTTTTTTTAACTTACTTTCCTTCTTTTCTGATATTTAATTGTCCACTGGCCAGTTGTAATTCCTGTTCTTTTATGAGAAAAATTACTTTGGAAGGGAATCCCAAATCCCTTTGCCACAGGGTTTTTATTTATGTTACACTTGCACAGCACTGAAATTGGTGTTACTATGAAGTTGTAGGGCAGCCGGGAGCTGTATAGTCTTTGCTCTGTGAAGGGCACTGCAGGAGACTGAAACATCTTCGGCATGGTGCACTGTATGCACCCAAATAGTTTAGACCTGGAGGTCGGCTTGGTGGAGGAGTTCTCCAGTGCAGCCTGCCTGAAAGAAGTAGGTTCCATTGTCTAGGTGTGGAGTCCTTTTGTTATGCAGTTTTGTAGTACTGAAGGAACAGGAAAACTGGCTAACTGTTTCCAGTGTCCCTTTCCTCGAAGCCAAGTACTGTGATTAGTTTTGACAGGGCAGGATGGGAGAGAGGTAAGATGAAACCTTCTCTTTTGGGGGGGATTTCCTCTGTCTACTTTTGCACTGCCTTTATGTTACTTGATCTTTCCCCCATTGATGTGAACCTTAACAGAAGCAAAACATTTCACTTCTCACATCCTTCTAGAAAAGGTTTCTCATCTCGGGAGAAAACCTTTAAATAGCAAAGGAATTGTTCTGCAGTGTTTCATATTGATACTGAGAGGGGGGTTACCTGGCTGTTTCCATTTCTCTATAGTACTTGATGGAGAAGATGAAACCTACAGTATTTTTACAGCAGTACAAGATGGGATTTATTCCTAAAATAAGATGGAAGACCTGATTTTTGTTACTTAGGTTTACCTATGCTGCTTCTGGGTAAATCAAGGAGCTTTAGGGAAAAGCTCCAGAAGGATAATCTGTAGGTTCCTGTGATGTGGCAAAGCTGAAAGGCAGCCAAGTGGTAGCTTAGTGAGGGGTTTTGAATGGCATTTGTTGTGAAGCACTGCTATTGACTAATGCCATTCAGTGGGAATGTTTCTCAATTGCTTCTTTTTTTTTTTTTTTAAGTACATTTGCATATTCTTGACTTCTTTAAGCTGCCTTTCAGATTATGAATGTGAATCCTTGCAGTTATCGCTCTGTTAGCCCCTGCAGCAGAAGGAATAGAAAGAAATTAGGAGCAGGAAAACAAAATCTAGGTTGTTTTGGGTTTTGTAATCTGAGGTCTAGTGCATGCAGAAATTGAGGGAAGAGCAGAGACAACTTTTTGTCTTTATATAAATCACCTACATCATGGGGCTTTTCAGCCTAAAATTGGAAAGGGGGGAAAAAAAGCCGCAGGGCCATTTGGTTTGGGGCCAGTAGGCACCAGAGCTCAGGAGCTTTGCTGTCTGTCATTCCTGGTGGTTGTGGATGGCAGCTCTGTAGGGCAGTATACTGCTTTGCATACTATTGTATGGGAGCTCTTGGTATAGACTGCTGCAAAGGCATTAAGAAGCTTCCAGATAAGCTCTTGATTTGCTCTAAAATCAATCTGAATAAACAGTCCAGAATGAAAAAATTTAAAATAAATTACAGAAAGAAAAAAAGCACCACAAAAAACGCACAAACCAACCTCACCAAACTTCTCATCAGATTTTTTCACCTGTTTCCAAAAGATTTTTTTTTTTCCCATGTGATACTGACACTCTTAATTTTTGCAATGAAAGAAAGCAGAACACAGCTCTTGCGACTTTTCCTTCCTTTGCTTAGTGGGGTTTTGTAGATACTGCAAGTATGTCACTATTGACATAGAAGAAACCTCTTGATACTGAGACAGCTTTTCTGTGAACACTTCGATTTACTGCATCTGGTATGGAAAAAATCAAAGCCACCTTCCTGTGTCTCCAGGGTCATGTCATGTAGTGTGATGCCGCTCATGTCTTGGCTAGGCTGCATCACTTCCCATGCCGTAAATGAAGTTTCCACAGCTGTGTTTTACAAGCTGATGTGCATTTGTCATTGCTGCCATTGTAATAGCAACTGGAAAGCTGGCAGATAAATTTAAAAGGATCTTGCTGAGGGGAAGGAGGAGGAAAAGTACAGTCACACAAACCTGAAGCAGTCAGCCCTCTTTTTTTCCTTCTGTCTCTCTTTTGTGAAAGCAAATCTAATCGTGATACCTCATAAGCTAGGCTGTAATTCAGTAAGCAGTGAGCAAGACCTCTGCACCTCATTGACCTGCTGCACTGGATGAATGTAAGAGCACTGCTGCATTTTCAACACTAGTGTTGGTGTCACTTCAGGTTTTCTTTCCCCCTTCCATCCAGTGGTATTGTGTATCTCTTCTGGGGTGGAGTGAGTTTATTTCTTTTTTTCCCCCTAAGGCTTTATTAATTAGTGGTGACAATGTAGATTAAGCATTTGATTTGAAAGAATCTCAAAATTCCACTGCACCTCTCTGGGAAGGTCTTGCCCTTATGGAAAAGCACAGCTACAGATGAGTAAGTGCAAAGATGACCACCCTCAGCTCGGGAAGGATGGTCAGGTAGGAGAGAAGAATGCATTTTGTTAGCAAGTGGGTTTGGGGGTAGAGAAGAACAGACACTTTTAACCAGCAAAGCAAAATGAAAAACAAGTTCTGTAAGATAGCATCAGCCCTTCAAAGGAAAGATACTTTGCAGGAGTCACAAACAGTGTGAGGTACAACATACTCATTTACTGTATAACCCATCTAATGTGTCAGAACATCTGACATCCGACACCAGCAATAAACTCTCCTGCTCAGAACATATCAGCATGGGAGCACTCAAGGGCTCATAAACACCTCTTGGCCACGTACACCTGACTTTGGAGATTCTTTTTAAACTCCTGATAGACAGGAATTCCAGTAGCCTTCATTGTTGCTTAGGAAAGGATTTAAATCTTTCTCCTGAATTTTGAATGTACAATGTTAAATAAACTTCTCTGGAGAAGGGACTGTGACACATGGAAAGGAATGTTCCACTAAGATTGTCAGAACTCCTTAATACCCTGTGGGGTTCAGCTTTATTGCAGCTCGTGCAAACTGGAGGTGAAATGACTTTAACTTGGTTGTTCTGTTTTTTAAAGGAATTTGATCTATGTTCCCTTTGTAAATGGAAGAGAATATAAATCTTTTTATTAAAAAAAAAAAGGAATATAAAGTAAAAATGTATGTCTGTATTTTTGAATTATGTTATAGATAATGGATATATTATTATAAATAAAGTATTTTTTGGGACAACGACCTACAAGAGCATTGTTGTGGTGGCATAGGAGTCCTTTCTAGGTAGCAGGTGTGAGTTTCAACATTCTCATCAGCATAGATCAATAAAGGGTCCCTCTAACCTTACTTCTCCTGCTAGAGTCCTGGTTGATGTCACATTATCTCAGGATCTTCCCCAAACTATACAAACCCAAGAACTCTTCTCCAGTTAAGAGTTCGTCTTGATGTCCCTGAATGTTTTCTTACTGGCTTTGATGGCAGCTTCTGGCAGAGGCTAGGCATCATCAGTCTTTCAGCTCTTTTTCCAGGAGATACTTTCTAGCAAGCCATGCATTGTTTTAAGCTGTACAGTATCTTTATAGGTACTGATCAGTGGTCTTCCTTAGAAGACCAGTGCAGTATATTTCAGAGGATTGTTTTGTTTGGGAAAGATCTTTAAGATGATCGAGTTCAACCTAAGATCATTTCTTGAAGTGCCATGTCCACACATGTTTTCAAACACCTCCAGGGATGGTGACTCCACCACCTCCCTGGGCAGCTTGTTCCAGTTCCAATGTCTGGTTGCAGCAAAGGGATTTTTCCTGACCTCCAACCTAAACCTCCCCTGCTGTGACTTCAGGCCATTTCTCTCATCCTATCACTTGTTACTTGGGAGAAAAGACACCTTTCAGGGAGTTGTAGAGATCCAGAAGGTCTACCCTCAGCCACCTTTTCTCCAGATTAAACAGCCCTCATTCCCTCAGTCACCCCTCACCAGTTTCATTGATCTTCTCTGGACATGCTCTCGAACCTCAATGTCCTTCTTGGAGTCTGGGCCCCAAAACTGAACCCAGCATTTGAGGCATGGCCTCACCGGTGATAAGTACAGGGTATCAGTGTCCTGGTGCTGCTGGCCAGACTATTGTTGATCGAGGCCAGGATGCTGGTGGCCTTTTTGTCCGCCTGGGCACACACACTGGCTCATGTTCAGCCGACTGTAAGCCAGTGCCCCAAATGCCTTTCTGGCTGGGCAATTCCCAGCCACTCTGCTCCGAGACTAGAGGGTCCATGGGGTTGTTGTGACCAGAGTGCAGGACCTAGCACTTGGCCTCTCATTCACTGGCCAACGAGCACCACCTTTCACAGCGTCGCTATGGGCCAGGTTTACCCGGTTCTACTCGGCTATCAGTAGGGAGACCTGCCGGAGCCAGCCGCACAACACCCGCAAGGACGAGGCCGGTGCCGGGGGCGCTGCGGTAGCTCCGCCCGTCCGCACCTGCGCGCATTGCTGAGGGACGTGCCCGCCTCCGGGGCGGAGCTGGGCGGGGCTGCGGCGGCGCCTTGTAGCCGTCCAACGTTAAGTGCTGGCTTGACTGGGACAGGACTGGAGGTGCCAAGCCTAGGAGCGGGGAGCGAGCATATTCCCCGCTCCACTGGAGGGGTGCGTGAGGCTGCCGTGTGCCGGCGGGGGCTTAACCAGTGGCTGGGTCCCAGCGGGCGAGAGAGCTGCTGCCTGAGGGTACGCGGTGGGCATTTCCCCGGGTACGGCCTGGTTGTCACACGGAGAGTTCCCCTCCCTGGGTATTGCGTCGTTGTCACACGCTGAGTTCCCCCCACCCCAGGCTCCGGCCTGGTTGTCACACGTAGAGGGGCACATTTTCAGCTCTTCACAAGCTGAGAGCCAACCTCGGTGCTTCCTCCGGGAGAGGAATCGCCCCAGAGCGCGGGGAGGGAGCTCTGAGGCGAGCGAAGCTTTTGCCTTTCAGGGCGCTGATGGGGGTGTCCTGTGCCGGCTGCCGCTGCCCGCTACGGAGCCACTGGACTCGGCTGGGATGGCTGCAGAGCTTCCCCATTGCAGCCTGGGGTCAGCGGGCTACGGCTGCGGCCCCGCGTACGATCTGCGGCGCGCGGGGCCGCCGGGCTCTCCACGCAGGCCGCCCTGGCTGCCAGCAGGTGGCGCTGACCAGCGAGCGGTACGGCCTGCGGCGCCTGCCCTTCTCCCAGCTGACCCACAGCGACCTGGCGTTCTTCGAGCGCCTCATGCCGGGCAGAGTCGTCACTGACCCCGAGGAGCTGAAGCTGTTTAATGTGGACTGGCTGAAGTCAGTCCGAGGTACGTGGTATGTCAGCACGTTTATTTGGGGATTTTGGTAGAGCTTCCTCTCTTAATGTGCAGAATGAAAAGTCAGCCAAAGAAAATTTCATCCTATGCTGACAGAGACCACATCTTTGGAGACCAAAATGAGTTTTCCTCAGAGAAAACATTTGTTTAAGGGGAACCTAATAATACAGAATCAGAGAATTGTTTTGGTTGGAGAAGACCTCTGAGATCAGCCATCAACCCAGCAGCACCACGGCCATTAAACTATGTCCCAAAGTGCCACGCCCACAACTTTAACATTTCCACCTGGGGATGATGACCACTACCTCCCTGGGCATCCTGTTCCAGGGCCTGGCCACTCTTGCAACGAAGAAATTGTTCCTGATCTTCAACCTGAACCTCCCCTGGCACAGCTTCAAGCTGTTTGCTTGCTTTCTGTCACCTGATGCTAGTGATGAGACCAAGCCCCACCTCAGTCCAACCCCTTCTCAGGGCCTTGTAGAGAGCTATGAGGTCTCCCCTCAGCCTTTTCTCCAGACTAAAGAACCTCAGTTCCCTCAGCCACTCGTCACCAGACCTGTTCTCCAGATCATTCACCAGCTTTGTTGCCCTTCTCTGGACATGCTCCGGTGTTGGGGTGTGTTAGAAGTGCTGTGGTTAGAAGGTCAAGGAGGTTCTCCTTCCCCTCTGCTCTGCCCTGGTGAGGCTTCATCTGGAGTACTGTGTCTAGTTCTGTGCCCCCCAGCTCAAGAAGGACAGGGAACTGCTCCAGAGAGACCAGCACAGAGACAAAAATGATTAAGGAAGTTGAACATCTTCATTATGAGGAGACACTGAGGGAGCTGGGGCTTTTTAGCTTGGAGAGGAGACGTATAAAGGACTTAATGTTTATAAATATGTAAAGGGTGAGTGCCAGGAGGGTGGAGACAGCTGCTTCTCAGTGATGCCTGATAGAACAAGAGGCAGTGGGTGAAAGTTGAGGCATAGGAGGTTCCATGTGAACCTGAGGAAGATTTTTTTCACTGTGGCAGTGACAGAGCACTGGAACAGGCTGCCTAGGGAGGTTGTGGAGTCTTCCTCTCTGGAGATACTCAAGAACTGTCTGGATGCATTTTGGTGTGATCTGCTCTAGGTGATCCTGCTGTGGCAGAGGGGGCTGGACCAGATGATTGGATAGGGCTGCATGATAGGTTGGACTGGATGATCTTGAAGGTGTCTTCCAACCTGGTTGATTCTATGATCGTTCAAGGTCCCCTCCAGCCTCTGACATTCTATAATTCTATGATTCAGTGTGCCTGGATCTGGTCATCTTTCTCCTTTCTCTCTCTCTCTCTCTCTCTTTTTTTTTTTCCCTGTTTGTTTGTTTGTTTTTTCTTTAATCTAAGCCCTGCTAAATTGTTAATTTTTTTTCCCCTGCAACAATCTCATTCAGTGAACAGTTTTTGATGAACCTCAGAAAACTAGTGGTGTGAGTTTTCTGTTGCTCTTTGTCAAAGATTTCATAAGAATATAAAACCTTTTCCTGTTGCACCCTCTGGTAGCCCTGTCTACAGAAAATGACAGTGTGGTGGGGGTTGGAAGGGCCCCTGAGGTCACCTCATCCAACCCTGCTGCTAACACAAGGTAGGTATGCAGTTAGTACAGCACTTTAGGGGAAAGCTCACTACTGGGCTGGTTTGGACATCTTGCTTTACCACTTTTTTTTTTTCTTTCTGACCTCTGTAGGCCCCACGACTTGTCTTGAGAGTCCCTTGCTTTCATTGCAGGCTGTAGCAAGCTTATGCTGAAGCCACAGACAACAGCAGAGGTGTCTCAAGTTCTCAGGTAATGTGCACCTTTTCTGCTGGTCTTTGTGGTGAGGAAATTCAGGTTGGGTCAGGGAAGATCCAACAGGTGAAGGGAACTCCTAGATGTTTGGGCAAGCTTTTAGTTGTGCAGGAACATGTGTGAGTTTGGAGTGGATGTGATGGGTGGTGTTTTGCAGAGTTACAAGAGACTGAAAGGGGAAGCAACAGAAGCAGACATGCCCATGCCTCATTGCCTACATCTCTTGAGGGCAGGAGGAGGGCTGTAATGTCTCAAACCACTGCCAGAGATTGTCTGTCAGGGCTCACTGAGGAAGCCAGGCTGTTAACAGAGACTGCTACATAAACAGCTTATGCATAAGTTTTGCTTTCTCACTTTTGCAGCAGAACTGCCCCTTTCTGTCAATTTAATCATTAGGTTAAATGCTGCCTAATTTTAAGGGGTACTGAGCACGTGGAGGTGAAACTCTTCTGATGACCTGGGCTATGGCCTTCAAATGCATAAGGCTTCAGAAACCTTTTTCCTTGCAGGTACTGCTATGAGAGGAACCTGGCAGTGAACCCCCAGGGGGGTAACACAGGCCTCGTTGGGGGCAGTGTCCCTGTCTTTGATGAGATCATTCTCTCCACTGCTCTCATGAACCGGATCATCAGCTTTGACAAGGTGTCTGGTAAATATCAGAGATGTGAGGCACAGAAATGAGCCCCAGGCCCTAAGCCAACCCTTTTCCTGGGAAATGATAACTGCAGGATCAGCAAGGGCCAGGCCAACAGCATCATAAGAAATGTCAGAGGTTTGTGTCTAGGCTTATGCTGTTAGAGCATCCCTAGATTACAGCAGTGGCAGATGTGAAAATACCTCTGGTGTCAGAAACAAGAAGACAAAAGAGAATTGTGGGCATCCTATTGTCTGTAGATTAAATGAGAAACCCAGCAGGTGAAGCAGCAAGGAATGTTGAAAAAGGCCAGGGATAATTACACTGGCAGAGGGTAGAGAGGGGAAAACTTAGACATTTTAATTAGTGTATTAATTAATGTATACATTGTTTGAATTTGGAGATTTGGTAATCAGTCTGGTTTGAGTATTTTGGTTCTTGTTGAGAGACAGAGAGAAAACGTGAGGCAGAGATGTACCTAATGTTATTGTGTTTTACCAGTCCAGAGTTGTGGATGACCAGATGGTAAGACAATGTGACAAAGCTCCCTTAGGCTTTAGGAGGGGTAGGACAGTGCCCCACAGAATGCTCAGACTTCTTGTGTGTTTAGTCTAAATCCCAGAAAGTTTTGGAGGAAGAGGTGGTTGCATCTTGTACTTAATACCACTTCTTGACAAGGTCCCTTCTTGGGCACCAACTTGTAGAATTGTGGAATCCCCTGGTTGGAAAAGACCTTAAGATCATTGAGTCCAACCATAACCTAACATCTGCCTGTACACAACTTAGACCACATCCCTAAGCACTCCATTCAAACAAAATGTCTTCTGAACACCTCCAGGGGTGGTGACTCCACTGCTTCCCTGGGCAGCCTGTTCCAGTGCCCAATGACCTTTTTGGTGACAAATTTTTTTCCTGATACCCAATCTAAACCTCCCCTGGTACAACTTGAAACCATTTCCTCTTGTTCTATCAATTGTTATTTGGGAGAAAAGATTGGGCCCCACCTGGCTACAACCTCCTTTCAGGGAGTCGCAGAGACTGAGGAAGTCTCCCCTCAACCTCCTCTAGGCTGAACAACTGCAGCTCCCTCAGCCACTCCTCACGGATCTGTTCTCCAGACTCCTCACCAGCTTCATTGCCCTTCTCTGGACATGCTCCAGCACCTCAATGTCCTTCACTACATGAAGGACAAAACTGAAGACAGTAGTCAAGGTGTGGCCTCACCAATGCTGAGTATAAGGGGGCAATCACTGCCCTGGTCCTGCTGGCCACACTATTGCTGATACAGGCCAGGATGCTGGTGGTCTCCTTGGCCTCCTGGGCAGACACTGGTCATGTTCAGCCAGCTGTTGATTAGCACCCTTAGGTCTTTCTCTGCTGGACAGTTTCCAGCCACTCTGCCCCGAGCCTGGAGCCTTCAGGGGGTTGTTGTGACCCAAGTGCAGGACCTGGCACTTGGCCTTGTTGAATCTCATCTCACTGGCCTTGGCCTATGGATCCAGCCTGTCCAGATCTCTCTGCAGAGTCTTCCTGTCCTCCACCAGACCAGCACTCTCACCCAGCTTAGTTTCACCTGCAAACTTACTGAAGGTGCCTCGATCGCCTTGCCGAGGTCATCGGTGAAGATGTTAAATACAAGTGGCCTCAATACCAAGCCATGCAGAATTAATGTATGTTTCAGGCATCCTTGTCTGCCAAGCTGGCTGCATCTTAGAGAAGCTCAACGGGTACTTGGAGCAGCAGGGGTTTATTGTGCCACTTGACCTGGGGGCAAAAGGCAGCTGCCACATCGGAGGCAACGTGGCCACAAACGCTGGAGGCTTGCGGCTCTTGAGATATGGCTCTCTCCGGGGGACAGTGCTAGGGCTGGAAGTGGTAAGGCCAGTACCTGGCAGCCCATCTCTGTGTTTAAACCTCTGCTGTTTACAGTTTCCTGCTTAGCTATACCTTATGCAGACAGGCCTCTCTCCAGGCTTCTACTCCTCACTTTTCCTTGTCTGACCTTTGAGAAGGTTCAACAAGTGTTATGTTATTGCTACCACCATTTCTAGCTTCCAATTCCATCCTGACTGACAAAAATGACATTATGTGGTTTGCTAATCCAGAGAAGTGAAGATAAAGAGAGATTATTGATCCTAGATTAGCTGCATCAGGTTGATTCCTTTCTGGAGCAGTACCTCTCTGGAACCATTCTGCTACACCCATCCTACAGACCTCTCCTAGCTGCTGCTCAACTTTTAATGGAGCTGTTTGCTTTGGGTTAGTTTGGCTGCTAGCTTTCCTCTAGAGTCTTTGCTGTTCCTCAGCTTGCTTCTGTCCTACAAGACTGTGCCTCTCTGTGTAAAGACTGGGAATAGTGGTTCTGAAAAGTTCTGGGGGTTGGACCTCATAGGAAATAAATTGAGTAGCTAACAAAAGCCTGGTTTGATTTTTATTATGTAGGCCCAGAAAGCAAAAGTTTTTAATCTATCAGATTGGTTCCTCTAATGTCAGAACAGCCTTTAATAACATGTCCTAGAGGTGCACTTCAGCCTTGCTTCAAGGCTTAAGTGTTAGAGGACTCACTTTATCCTGGCTAGCAGTGTTCACTGTTTCAAAGAGTGTTCTTTGTTTCTGTTGAGTAGTGGTAGCTAAGGCTGCAAAGAATGGCTGCTCTTCACCACCAATGGTAAGAAAAGCAGAGCAAATTTGATCTTCTGTTTATTGCTTGTTCTGCTGGAACATATGCAAACAGCACTGTAAAAAGAAAAGGCTTGGGGAAGACTCAGGTAGGATGTAGAGGGTCGGAAGAGCTAGGAATGGAGGAACAATGACAAGAATGTGGGAGGAGATTGTTGCTGGTGCCCACTGCTCAAGGCTGGTGGCAGCTTTTCATCAGCATGGTAGTGGACAAGCTTATAGCAGCAAGTGTGTGTGTGCTTTGGGTCTCTATTGCCACAGGTGCTGGCTGATGGCTCAGCTCTGGACTGCTTGGCGTCGCTGCGCAAGGATAACACTGGCTATGACTTGAAGCAGCTTTTCATTGGATCCGAGGGGACCCTGGGAGTTATCACTGCTGTCTCCATACTGTGTCCTCAGAAGCCTAAAGCTGTGAATTTAGCATTCCTAGGTAGGAACTGATATTAATAATTTCACACCTGAATTCAAAGGCTGAGAAGGGAGTACCTGGAATACCGTATCCAGTTTTGGGCTCCCCAGTTCAAGAGAGACAGGGATCTACTGGAGAGAGTCCAGTGGAGGCTACAAAGACAATTAAGGGTCTTGAACATCTCTCCTGGAAAGACTGAGAGATCTGCATCTGTTTAGTCTAAGGAAAAGAAGGCTGAGAGGGGATCTATTAATGTCCATAAGTGCCTGAGGGATGGGTGTCAAGATGAAGATGCCAGGCTCTTTTCAGTGGTGCCCAGTAACAGGACAAGGAACAATGAGTACAAGCTAGAACACAGGAAGTTCCACCTCAACAGGAGGAGAAACAACTTTGCTGTGAGGGTGACAGCCCTGGAGCAGGCTGCCCATAGAGGTTGTGGAGGCTCCTCGTCTGGAGACTTTCAGGGCTTGCCTGGATGTGTTCCTGTGTGACCTGCCCTAGGTGATCCTCTTGTGGCAGGGAGGTTGGACTTGGTGATATCTGGAGGTCCCCTCCAATTCCAACCATTACATTGATGCTGTGAGGTGAGTAGGCTCCAAGTGCTGACAGACATATCTCATATGTGCAGTGGACCCTAGAATATATTTGAACTCTCACAGTGGCCTTTAAATGTCTCTTGGATTGTTTTTTGCCTTCGCTGAGAAATGAGGATGGGGCAGACATTTTTATGTGGGCTGTCTTAGTGTGTTCAAGAAATCCTTGCAATCCTTGCCAGAGCAGAAGTTAATTGCTCTGTCCTCCTGCTGTTCCTCTCTGAAACCTTTACCAGCTCAAACTGTTACTGCTGCTCTAAAGCCATGCAGGGTAGCAGTTTACATCTTCTGGAAATGAGAAAGATGACTTGAAGCTTGACAGACTCCTAATCTCAGAAGGGTTTGGGGGGCTGTATTTTGCTCTTGATTCCTCTCTTTGTTCCCTTTGAAGGGTGCCAGAGTTTTGCTAAGGTTCTGGAAACATTTACAACCTGCAGAGCCATGCTGGGAGAGATTTTGTCTGCCTATGAGTTCATGGATGAGAAGTGCATGGAGTTGGTTGAGAGACATCTCAATCTGTCCAACCCAGTGACAGGTACCAGTGTCATTCCTGCTGCAGAAAGAGACATTGGAGACATTGGGGGGTGGGGGGGGTGGGGGGGTGTGAATGAGTGTGTGGTCATCCCTCATAGTTTTGTACCCAGCATTGCAGCCCAAACCTTCTTGGTTAATTTATCTTTGTTCTCACAGAACTGCATGTTTTCTGAAAAGCAGTGGGCTAGGTAAAGGGTAGAGCTTGTCAATGAAATAAGTGCCCTGCAGAGAAAAGATTGCCACTTGAGCTGCCCTTTCCCCTGGCACCAGAGTATCTGGGCATTAGAACAATCTCACAAAATGTGCCAAGATTGGGAAGAGTTCCAGGACCTGTGGTAAATTCCTGTTTTCACCCTAGAGCATCTGCTTATTCTTGTGCTAGGGGAGATTGAGATTGGATATTGGAAAAAAAAAAATTCTCTCTTGCAAGAGTGGTCAGGCATTGGAACAGGCTGCCCAGGGAGGTGATGGAGTCACCATCCCTGGAGGTTTTCAACAAGTGTGTGGATGTGGTGCTTCAGGATAGAGTTTAGTGGTTACAGTAGTTAGGTTACAGCCAGACTTGATGATGTTAGAAGTCTTTTCCGACCTTAATGATTCTGTTCTCCCTCGCTTCCAGGCAGTCCTTTTTATGTTCTAATTGAAACCTCAGGCTCCAACTCCACCCATGATGAAGAGAAATTGAACAATTTCCTAGAAAAGAGCATGACTTCTGGTCTGGTCACTGATGGAACTGTGGCAACGGATGATAAGAAAATAAAGGTATGTAATCTTGTGCAAACCTCTTTGCCATGGTTCTCTACTTGGATTTGTATTTTCAATAGGGCAGTGTTAAGACTGATGTTTGTAGCAATGTCCCTGAGAGATCTGGTAGCTTATTTGGCATAGTGAGTAAGAATGCTTAGTGAGAATCATAGAATGGTAAGGTTGGAAGGAGACCTCCAGGATCAGTTCCAACCCCCTGCCATAGGCAGGGACACCTCCCACTAGCACAAGTTACTCAAGGCCTTGTCCAACCTGGCCTTGTACCCCTCCAGGGAGGGAGCAGCCACAACCTCCCTGGGCAACCTGTGCCAGTGCCTCACCACCCTCACTGTAAAGAACTTCCTCCTAACATCCAGTCTAAATCTCCCCTCCGCCAGTTTAAACCCATTGCCCCTAGTCCTGTCATTGCAAGACCTTGTAAATAGTCCCTCCCCAGCCTTCCTGTAGGCCCCCTTCAGATACTGGAAGGCTAGAATGCTTAACTCTGCTAGAATGCTTAACACTGCTGACTCTTCCCTGAAAGGCTGAGAGTTTGGATTTTCAATGGCTATTTCCCCCTCTAAAACCATCAGAATAATCAATTAACATCTGTCAGTAGTTGCTCGTGTAGGAACCCAAAATGCCTGAATCCAGAAGCTGAGTTCTCAGTGAGACCAGGAGCAGGCAAAATCCTGTATGCCAATGTGACAGTGTGGTGGAGCCAGAAAGCCTGGTCCCAAGGGCCAAGATGGACACAGAGAGTCTCAGTGAGAAGGACTGATTTTTGTGTCTGCCCAGTGAACCTGAGTCTTTTATACCAGCCCAGGCTGTTCCTTCCAGCTCCCAAACTAACCCCTGCAGGTCAGTAGAGGAGCCACATCCCCAATTCTTGGGAAACCCAAACCAGCTTTGGAGAGAATGCCCATGCCTGTGTTCTGTCTGGGTTGCAGAGCTAGTGTGTCACTTCACTGCCAAGAAAGCATCCTTGCTAGCGTCCAGGAGGCAGAGGGCAGCCAGGAAAATGAGAAGTTGATGTTACATGCAAGGAATCAAGGCTCTCTTTCCCTCCATGCCACAAAGCATGGAACCCAAGAGGTTCTTGCTTTATTTGGGCTTCTTTGATTCATCAGATGCTGTGGAGCCTGCGGGAGAGGATCACAGAGGCCCTCACTCGTGATGGCTATGTCTACAAATATGACCTCTCCCTCCCTGTGGCAAAGCTGTATGAGCTTGTGACTGACATGAGGGCTCGACTGGGACAGAGTGCCAAAAACGTGGTGGGCTATGGCCATTTGGGTAAGTGTGGATGCTGGGAAAGGAGGTGGTTGCTCTTTTGTGCTGCAGGTTTTGCTGTCCAGCTTCCTAGTAGTTAAAAATGTTCTTTTTAGATTAATGAGAGGCACAGGCTAAATAGTGGAGTGCTGATAGGAGGGGGGGATAAAGATCTTGGTGTTTGAATTTCACTCCTTTCAGAGTGTATTTTGTATATTAATGGCAGGTTGCCAGCCAGCCATTGAGCTGGTCATTTGGATCTTTTTGCACTGTACTTTCTACTTAGGTATGTAAGTTGTTTAGTTGGACCTTCAGTGCTTGACATACTTGGTAGATAACTATTTTTTGGTCCCAACTGATTGTATTGGAAATCATCTGTATTGCACCTAGGTAAGGGTAGTCCTTGATATCAGTACAGCCTAGGGGATGATGAGATTGAGAGCAGCCCTGCAGACAAAGACTCAGTGGGGCTGGTGGGTGAGAAGCTGGATAGGAGCCAGGAATGGGCACTTGCATCCCAGAAGGCCAATGGCATCCTGGGCTGCATCAAAAGAAGTGTGGCCAGCAGATGGAGAGAGGTGATTCTGCCCTCTGCTCTGGTGAGACCTCACCTGGAGTAGTGCATCCAGCTCTGGAGTCCTCAACAGAAGGAGGACATGGTCCTCATGGAGCAGGTCCAGAGAAGGGCCATGAAAGTGATCAGGGGGCTGGAGCATCTCTCCTAGGAGGACAGGGTGAAGGAGCTGGGGTTGTTCAGCCTGGAGAAGAGAAGGCTCCAGGGAGACATAACAGCAGCCTTCAAGTACTTGAAGAGGGCTACAAGAAGGCTGCAGAGGGACTGTTTCCAAAGGCCTGTAAGTGATAGGACAAGGGACAGTGGTTTGAAATTAGAGCACATTGGATGTTCGGAACAAGTTCTTTACCATGACTGTAGTGGAACACGGGAGGAGGTTGCCCAGGGAGGTAGTTGAGGCCCCATCCATGGAGATAGTCAAGGTGGGGGTTGACAAGGGTCTGAGCAGCAGATCTAGTGGAGAATGTCCCTGCTGACTGCAGCGGGGTTGGAGGAGACGACCTTTGGAGGTCACTTCCAACCCAAACTATTCTATGATTCTGTGATTCTATTCTATGAAATCACTTTTGTCTGAGCCTTTAACTCTCCAAAAGAGAGTGATAAAGGTGCCACAAGAAGGTCAGTACATTTGTCAGAATGCTTGGAAACTGATTTGATGTTCCAGCCAGGTGAGCTCATATCTTAGCAAAGCTGTTCTGTTCAGAAAAAAAACAAAACAAAAGGAACAGAGCAGTCCTCAGCACACTTGATTTGGGACCATTTGAAGGACGTGGAGGGGAAAGTCTGTATAACAAGGGCTGCTGTTATTCTGGAGGATTAAGATGTGTACTGTGAGGGTTTGCTGGGATGCAGGAAAAGGGTCCAGAGTTAGGAGTGAGTTGCACTGATCTTTGTGTGTGTTGTCTTTTACTCAGCAACTGCATGCTTAAGCAAATGCCATCACAGACAGCTGGCAGGAGATGATGTTCCACCTGTTTTGTTTCTGTTGACACAGTGTCAAAGTACCTTTAGAACACTGCACAAATACAATATGGAGAGAAAATGGTGTAGGACTAGATTAAAACCTAATGATCATTATCAAATGCCATTGAGGGAGCCTTTGCCATGCCATCTTGGTAATGGGGCAATAATTAAGGCAGAGCAGTTGTTTGAATTTTAAAATCTCAAGGGCTGGAACGTGAAAGTAGCTCAACTCTGAACACTTCCTCAAGTGTTGTACAGGAAGGCTGGGGAGGGACTATTTACAAGGTCTTGTAATGACAGGACGAGGGGCAGTGGGTTTAAACTGGCAGAGGGGAGATTTAGACTGGATGTTAGGAGGAAGTTCTTTACAGTGAGGGTGGTGAGACACTGGAACAGGTTGCCTAGGGAGGTTGTGGATGCTCCTTCCCTGGAGGTGTTCAAGGCCAGATTTTACGAGGCCTTGAGTGACCTGTACTAGTGGGAGGTGTCCCTGCCTATGGCAGGGGGTTGGAACTAGATGATCCTTGAGGTCTCCTTCCAACCTTACCATTCTATGATTCCATGATAGAAAGCACAAAAAGCCCCAAGGATTCTCCTTGAATTATTTGTGCATGAAGGGGCTGATATTTGTAGGACAGTGAGCTTGTCTTTTTTTGCAGTTTGGAGACTAACAAAGGTGCTTTTGTGTGAGTCCAAGGAGGAGGCAGTGATGAGCTTGCATTGCAGGGACACTGAGTTTTACTTACAGACTCACCTCTGCAATGTTTTCTTCCAGGAGATGGAAACTTGCACTTGAATATCACAGCCGAGTCCTACAGCCATTCCCTGCTGGATGCCATTGAGCCCTTTGTGTACGAGTGGACAGCGAGGCACAGCGGCAGCATCAGCGCAGAACACGGGCTGGGCTTCAAGAAAAAGCAGTTCATTCAGTACAGCAAACCCAACGAGGCAATCCTCCTCATGCAGCGTTTCAAAGCCATGTTAGACCCCAAGGGCATCCTCAACCCCTACAAGATGCTGCCTTGCAGTCGCTGAGCAGCAAGCAGATACCATCCCTGGTACCATCACATGAGGATCACCTCTCCAGGTCTATTAGCTTCGTATTAGCCAGAGACAGACTGATCAAGCAAGCACATGGGATGCTCTCTGTTTCATTTGCTGTAGCGTAATGAGACAAGGAATGTGGTTCCCCTTTTTTAGGGAGGGGCTGCTCTTTCTGAAGAATAACACATTGTTAGTTTTGACCGTGTGGGTGTCCTGTTTGTTCTGAACGTTGAACGTAAGCATGCAGATACCATCTGGAGGTATTCCAGCTCTTTGCCCTTGATTTGCTCTGACTCATTAGTGTGAAGTGGCACCAGCCAGGGTAGGCCTTTGTTCCCTTGGGGTATGCAAGTAAAGTATCAGAGGCACTGGAGAATACCTCTCCAGTGGTATTCTGTGTGGGTACTATACCACCATCTCCAAGTGCAAATGTTGCTCTTCCTCGCTGCTTTTGATCTAATATGTTCGTTGGAAAGCTCACAGCATCATCAAGTTATGGCCTTTTTAGTGATGCCGCCTACAGGCTGTCTGCAGTGGGCTTCAGTATTATCCAACAGACAGCACACAGATACAGGCTGGAGAAGAGAGGGTGCTGGATAGTACCCATTGGAAGGGAAGTGGCATGAGGCTGAGGGAAAGGATCTGGGGACCGCTGCCTGGCAGAGTCAGGCTTTAGGCATGCCATTTATAGAATCATATAAACACAGAATGGTTTGGGCTGGAAGGGACCTTCAAGGTCCTCTAGATCCAACCCCCATGGGCAGGGACAGCTCTTAATAGACCAGGTTGCTCAAGGCCTTATCCACCCTGCCTTTAAACACTTCCAGGCATGGAGCCTCCACATCTTCTCTGAACCACCTGTTGCAGTGTCTCATCATCCTCACAGTAAATTAATTTCTTCCTAATCTCCAATCTAAATCTACCCTCCTGAAGCTTCAATCCATTTGTGTCCAAATGAAGCAGGTGATTGGGAGAAGGCTGGGGATTTGCCAAGGTAAGTCGTGTCACTAACCTGACCACCTCCTACAACTGAAGACCGTTTTCTGCCAGCACAGAGAGCAGCAGATGTTTGCCTGGATGTCAGCAAAACATTCAGCAGCATTTCCCACAGCCTTCTGGCCAAGGCATGGGCCAGATGGGTGTTCAGTGAGACGTGTAGGAGACTGGCTCACAGGTTGTGCTCAGAGTTTTTACTCAGGGCTGCTGACTTGGGAGGCCTCACTGCACTCCACTGAAAATAGGATCGGTGCTTGTCTTACCCAGTAGCTGTCTTCTCCCTTGCTGGTCTCAGCAATTTCTGCTCTTCCATAGTGCAGAGACTGTCCAGAGCCTTTTTCTTGGAAGAAAATCATCCTAAAGTGTTTGTCTTCTGTTTAGAACACTGTCTCTGCAAGGCTGCAAGCTGCTGGAACTGCATTAAGGATGATGGCTTACACTCAGCACTGTGTGGCAACACCCTTCACAGTATAGTTCTAAAGTCACAGCTCCTTCAACTCAGCTGCAGAGATGCTTTTAACAGAAATCCCTCTGTATGTTATGTGATTTCCAGTGTCCTCTGGTATCTTCCCTTCCACTCCCTCTTTCTCTTTGCTGTCAATGGACTCCTCACTTCCCATCCTTGGTGAGGACCACTCGGAGAAGAGCTGATCATCTTGTGGGGTTAAGCAGAGCAAGGGATGGTGTCAGCACAGAGAAGGCAGGATGTGAAATGCAGCCAGCCTGTGCTACTGGTGGGGAAAAAATAGGAAAAGTTCCTGATGTTAGATAAATTTACAGGATTTGCTGTCTGCCAAGGGAAGCTGATGCAGCTTGTGCTATCCAGATCAGGCTGGTTGTGTTCTCTGCCTTTTTCCTGCTCCGTTCTTGGTCTTTTTTTCCCTTCCTCCAGACCACTGACAGTAAGTGTTTAAAATACAGGCTTTATGCCTGAGTGCTTCTTTTGGGGAAGCAGAATTTTCCATGCTCCCTTTTTTTCAGCTGGCTACAGAGGGAGCACTAGGGAGGGAGTCAGGGCTGAATGCCAGCCTAGTGCTGTGTCCAGAGAAACTCTGGCACAGCCACAGTTAACCATCTGGGCACTTGAATGTCCCTAAGCTCAATGTGAGTTAACCATTTCAGCTAAACAATGCAGCATTACCTTGAGGGAATAGAATGGAGGAGTTACCGTACAGTTGTTATTTTGTAGTATGTTTCCTAGACCCTAAATGCCAGCATTGCCCTTCACTTCCACAGTCTCAATGATGCTTACAAGTGCTGGTTCATAGATTCATAGAATGGCTTGGGTTGGAAGGGCCCTTGAAGATGATCTGCTTCCACCCCCCCTGCCATAGGCAGGAGCACCTCTCACTAGACCAGGTTGCCCAAGGCCTTATCCAGCCTGGCCTTGAACACCTCCAGGCAGGGGCATCCACAACCTCCCTGGGCAACCTCTTCCAGTGTCTCCCCGCCTCATCTGTAAAGAATTTCTTACTAATCTCCAGTCCAAATCTGCCTTCCTCAAGCTTTGATATGTTCACTCTCATACTATAAAGCCCTTGTAAAATGTCCCTCCCCAGCTTTCTTGCAGTACCACCCTGGAACCTTTTCTTCTCCAGGCTGAACAAACAGCCTCAGCTCTCCAGTTCTGTCCCCATAAGCGAGGTTCTCCAGCCTTCTGATCATCTTCATGGCCTCCTCTGGACCCACTCCAACACTTCCATGTCCTCCTTGTGCTGGGGGCCCAGAACTGAATGCAATGATGTAGGTGGGGCCTCACAAGAGCAGAGCAGATGGGCAGAATCCCTTCCGTGTCCTGCTGCTCAGACTGCTTTTGGTGCAGCCCAGCGCGTGGCTACCTTCTGTGCTGCCAGCAACCGTTGCTGGCTGATGCTGAGTTTATTATCAGCTGACACCTCCAAGTCCTCACCCATCATCATTGTATATAGGAGGGAGAGGCAGGATGGGTGTATCTATGTGGGGGAAGGGTTATTTTTATAAACAATCATTTTAGGTAGGAATCTCTTGTGCAAAAATCTGGTTTTTTTTTTTTCCTGGGAGAAATATGGGAACGATGTGGATGAGCTGTCTCAGCACTGAAGCAGCAGTCTTCTGGCACAATGAGGAAGCACTTGACTCTCCAGTGGTTTTGGCTAGAATAATTTTCTTCATTGTAGCTGGTATGGTGCTTTGTTTAGGGTCTGTGAGCAGTGCTGATAGCACAGGGATGTCGTAGCTGTTGCTGAGGAGCTGCTTGCACATCATCAAGATCTCTTCTACTTCTCGCCCTAGCTGAGTAAGCCGGGAGAGGACACAGCTGACCCAAGGGATATCCCACACCATATGACATTGTGCCCAGCAACAAAAGCTGGAGGAAGGAGGAGGGAGTTGTAAAGAGCTATGCCATTTGTCTTTCAGGTCCCTCTGAGGCATGATGGAACCCTGCTTTTGTGGGAATGGCTGAACACCTGCCTGCAATGGGAAGCAGTGAATTCATTCTTTTGGCTTCATTTGCATAACAGCTTTTGCTTCACTGTCAAACTTCTTGATATCAACCTGCCAAGTCGAGACTCTTACACTCTGACCCTTCCTGTTGTCCTCTCCAGCCTGCTGCAGGATCATGAGCGAGTGGCTGCATGGGACTGAGCTGCTGACAGGACCTGAACCACAACACTCCCCCAGGCAAGCAGGAATGTGAAGCAGAGGCTGGATGGAGCTGTTAATGCAGAATTCTGCTCCAGCTAACTCACTTTGCATCAGCTGCCTTGCCTTCACTGTCTCTGCTCTCAGAGCAGCCCAGCCCCACCCGAAGCCATGTGCTTCTGCATGACATCATCTCCTGCGTAAGCAAACCTGATATTTTGTGTGCAGCACCCCAGGAGAGAGCCATGAATCAATTGTAGAAGTGTAAAAAAAAAAATCCCTTGTGATTCGTGGGATCCTCCAGCTTCTGAGCAAGAAATTGACCAGCTGACGTGTGCAATGTAAGAGAGGAAAGAAGCCTATTGAATGTGACCCCTCTGCCAGCAGCAGCTGATGCTGGGCCAAGAGTAACCTTAGAAAGTCTCTGTAAAACAGCATTTTGTCTCATGGGCTACCCAGAACCTTAAGGAAAGCAACTTTATACCTCACTAATCTCTGCATCTTGATAAGCAGTGGGGTTGGGATGGGGTGGGGGGAACTGTGATTTCAGAAGAAATGCCCTATATTCGAGCATGCCGAGGACCTAGCAATGTCAAGTGAAGGATACCAGGATACTGAGGACTTGGCTCTTGGGGGTGGCAGATCAGGCCACCAGCACACCAGGTTTAGAAGGGCGGCACCATGGATGAAGTGGAAAAGAAGACCATGTTGAGAGGTGCACAGGAAGTGACCTGGGCATAGAAGTCCAGCAGCAAGAGCTTAATCCCCTGTTCCAGGCTGGGAGGTGTGGGAGAACATTTCAATGCCCAAATGAGGAGAGCAAGGACATTACCACACCTCCAGACCTGCAGAACAAATCCTGCTCTCCCAGGGGTGATTTGCAACCACCAAACTGAGCTTGCGGAGCGCTGACACACAGGAGCCTCAGTGGAATCTTGGGTTGCTGTGCAATGCAGGTCGTTAGGGTTGTTAAAACACCAGACAATCACTTTTTAGACAAACCATAAAATCACAGCCATTTAAGGGCAGGAGCTCTCTCCCCCCGGGACCTAGGTACAGCAAAGCCTCTAAGGTCTTAAACTGCAGCCACAGGAATTGTATTTTGACTGGGGAAGAATTTGAAGCCTTCAGTGTTTTAAGGGGGGTTTCCAATAGGTGAACACGACTCCTCTTTTTGCTTTTGTCCCTAATTTCCTGTAGTCAGAGGTGTCTAACAGATAATTATGGTCCTAAACTACCAAGCAAGATGTGGAGGAAAGGCACAGCAGGCACTTACACAGCACCGAGGTGTGTGGCAGTGGGCGAGGGAGCCAGCGATGCCCTCTGCCAGCCCCTGCCACCTTGCTGTGAGCTCCCTACACCACCCACCTGCAGCCAGCAGAGAAGGAGATAACCCACTTAGGGGTCCCTGCTGAGCCCTTACTTCCCTGTGAGGCTGCTGGAAGCCACATTGACTGAGGCAACTCTCTAAATATCATGGTGCCATGCTCTAGCAGCACTTTCCGTGGCTTATTAATTAACTTCCACCCACCCCTGGGAACACCTAGCTCCTCCCTTTGTCCTCACCTATCCCAGCCATTTATAGCAGCAACGGGATGCTAGAAATAGAGCCATGCAGACGAGAGGAGTATTGGAGCCGGTTTGCTAAGGCAACACTTTCCAGCTGGCAGCAGTGAGGCAGCATGAAAAGCTCTGTCTGCACTTCAAGGTAAGGGGAGAGGCAGGTGAAGGCTGTGGGTGCAGAACCAAAAGGCTGTTTGCAGAAAGGCCTGGTTGAGGTGAGCCCTGTGTGGTGTTACTAACCTGCAGAGTTCTTTACAGTTTGCTCTGGGAAAGATCCATTTCACGGTGAATTTTTCTTTCCTGTATTCCAAGTCTTTTAACTCAAAAGACCCTGGTTAGGTCAGCAGAGGTCTGTACTTCCCAGCTTAAGTCATACAAACAAGAAAGGTGTCCCGAGCCTTAAAGCACCTGCAGCAGTACCTCCAAGTGCAATCAAGAGGCAGTTTTCCCTGTTTCCTTCCCAGCGGGGACATGGCACAGTACAGCTTGGAAAGGTGAGGTTGAACCTGCTGGCAGCCCCACAGGTGTTTTGGGTTCTTAGGAGAACTTTATGTCTTAGAAATCAGCTCCCAGGTACTTCCTCAAAGGGCTCCCAGACTAGTTCCTTGTGCTTGGGTGACCGTAGGATGATGTTTGAATTGTGCCTTTCACTCTTCAGCTTTGCTTTGCAAAATGCTGTATTCATGGGACAAAAAAAGTAGATGGTGGCTCTCTGGTCATACCCTGCAGCTCTTGCCCGTGTCCCCTGCCCCTGAACACCTCCATACCTTGCCATGGCTTTGTGCAGTGGGGTGAACGTGGCTGCAGTCCCCTCCTGTTCCCACTTTCTGCTTCTTCTTGGAGCTGGCAGGCAGGTACCTTCCTACCCATCCGTCCCTAGGCAGGGCAACAGGCACCATGCCACAGGTAGCATTGTTTGGCACCCCTGGGACAAGAAGCACATCATATATGCACAGGGACTGACACCTCTGTAGCCCATCAGTCACTCTTGCTCCTTCCAAATGACCATTCCAGGAAGCTGCCATGGTTTTGGCAAGCCTGGCAGAGGCTGGGCTGCTGCAACTCACAGCAACAGCATGGACATTGCTCATCTGCAGGTTGGTGTTGTCTTCAGGATGTTCCCAAAAGGAGCGGGGTAAGCTCTGCACAGCCCCTCGGGGCTCAGTGGTGGCAGGTTCAAGCCCATGCCTGGTCCATGGGGCATATTTGGCACTGCTTGTGCTGTCCCTTGTGCTGCACCAGCAACACTTTGAGGCTTTACATGCCTAGATAATCCAGACCATTATGCTTACCTGTGTCTCCAGGTGCAAATCCAGCTGTTGTTTGGGGCTTTCAAAGCACATCCAGGCAAAATGGGTCTGCTGGGAGCATCCAGTTATGCTGGAGATGGGCTGGGTGTGCTGCATGAGTTTGAGGACTTGGAGGCAGGAGACTTTTTTTAATCTCTTATTAAACAACTTTCAAAAATCATGGGATGCCTCGAGGTGACAAGGTGTAGAAGTTTACATGTCTTCTTACAGCAGAAGGGACTGGTAATCTTTCTGGAGCAGACCGTAATCCTGATCTGTCTTCAGGATTGTTTAGGTATATACTGCTTTGTTTGCCTCAAAATTTGTTAGATAAATAGAAAAATTAAGTTTCAGCAGGGATTTTGGGTGTCTTAAAATTGTTCATGCAGAAGCTGTGCTGTAGATTCATACCAGAGGTTGATGGCAGCTGTGGCTGAGGGACTTCCCTGCCTTTGAGAAGTGTTCTTCTGCCTGAGGATTTCCCATGCTGGCTGAGGTGCCGTTGGACAAGGGAAGCAAAGCAAAGCTTGAAGCAAAAGTTGTTTTAGGCAGATCTCCACGTCAGGCAAAGCCAAACACTTTTCTGCAGTGCCTTTGTGGTGGTGTGACACCTCCACGCTTCCACTCTGTTTTCACATGGTTCATGGCTCACCAGTCACAGCTGGTTGTCATGGCTGTGGGTGCAGCTTTTTGTATTCTGTTGGACTTTTCTCCCATCCTATCTCCAGTTTTCCATGGCTGGATCCCAGCTGTCTCAGCCTGGCTTGTCATATTGTGGTAAATCAGTTGGAGGCTGTAGACCACGCCAGGTGAAGCTGGTGGTTGCACTTTCATAAGGCCACCTGGAAGGAGCTCTTCAGTGCACATAATGCACTGTGCACATAGTGCAAGCTGGAGGCTATGAAAGCCAGACCATGTATGAGGATTCCTTGGCCAGAAGGACTGTAGACAGAACCACTAGGTTCAGCCCTCAGCAGGTCATGTGCCCTCATCGCCCCTGAGACTGGGCAGGCTTCAAGCCTTCCTTGCTGAGGAGGGTGGGAACCACAAGTGTGGCCATCTCATGCTGTAAATGGGACTTTATCTTCTCCAAACAATTGAAAGTCCAAGATTGGTTTGCTGCACGTTGGAAGTGGTGGCTGCAAATATGGAATTCACATTGAATTAAAAAAGCTTTTAGGATTGGAGGTCAGGTAGAGCTTGGTGATGAAGTTATTTTGGTGGTGGGCATCAAACCTTCCAAAGCTCCTATACAAGTCCCATTTAGAAGGCACTGGTGATGAGACATGGTGGTTGCCTAATTAGTGCTGTTAAAGACTTACCCTTCTTGTTTACCTGGGCTTTAGTGAAGCTTTTGACATTGTCTCCCACAGCATCCTCCTGGAGAAACTCTCTGCTCTGGCTTGGGTGGGTGGACAGTGGGTAAAAAAATGGCTGAGTGACTGGGTCCAAAGAGTGGTAGGGAATAGAGTTAAACCCAGTTTCTGACCAGTCACAAGAGATATTCCCCAGAGCTCAGCGCTGGGACCAGTTCTCTTTAATGTCTTCATCAATGATCTAGATGAGGAGATCGAGGGACCCTCAGGAAGCTTGCAGGTGACACTAAGCTGAGTGGGAGTGCTGGTCTGATGGAGGACAGGAAGACCTGGCAGAGGGACCTGGCCAGGCTGGTNCCTTATCCAGATAATTCATGAGTAGATGAAGTGTCTGGTCCAAAGGGCAGGCAGTTTAATGTCTGGCTCAGGGGAGGAGATCTAATGCAATGGAGCCCTGGGTGAGGCTGGAGGAGGAGCTGTGGCCTGAGGACACAGTTCTCTGCAGAAAGCAGTGTTCAGAGTGGGTGCCAGCTGCTGTTGGGCTGCTAGCTGGTTTCCTGTGTTGCAAAATCTCAGCTCTGTTGAGAAAAAACATCAGTTTGGTGTTTCTTTGAGATCCCAATCTTCTGGAGTGTTACGACTGCGAGAGCTGCTCAGATTTCTTACCACAGAAACCCTTATCCCCCTCCACACAAAGGGCTGCTTTTCTAGTGAATAAACTAAAGGTTTGAATAGTCAATAAGCTCTGAAGCCCCAGAAACCCAAAAGAAAAGGCAGGAGGCTGGCAGAAGAGCTTGGGCTCTGCCTGAATTAGGCTGTGCCTTGCCAAAGGCCAAAATTAGGACAGTGATTGTGGAAGTGCAGTTTCTCACTGTCNTGCCCCTGGACCAAGCACCAGTGAGGCCATACCTTGAGAACTGGGTTCAGTTTTGGGGCCTTCACTCCAAGAAGGACATTGAGGTGCTGGAGCATTGACGTGCTGGAGCACAAAGCTGGCAAAAGGTATGAAGCACAGCTTTGGTGAGGAGCAGCTGAGGGAACTGGGGGTATTTAGTCTGGAGAAAAACAGGCTGAGAGGAGACCTCATCCCTCTCTACCGTTCTCTGAAAGGAGGTTGGAGTGAACTGGGTGTTGGTCTCATTTCCCTAGTAACAAGTGACAGAATGAGAGAAAGTGGCCTCAAGTTGCCCCAGGAGAGGTTTAGGATGGGTATGAGAAGAAGGTTCTTCACTGAAAGGATTCTCAAACGCTGGAACGGGCTGCCCAGGGACATGGTTGAATCCCCANCTCAAATAACTTAAAGGTCTTTTCCAACCAAAACCAGCCTTATCCAGATAATTCATGAGTAGATGAAGTGTCTGGTCCAAAGGGCAGGCAGTTTAATGTCTGGCTCAGGGGAGGAGATCTAATGCAATGGAGCCCTGGGTGAGGCTGGAGGAGGAGCTGTGGCCTGAGGACACAGTTCTCTGCAGAAAGCAGTGTTCAGAGTGGGTGCCAGCTGCTGTTGGGCTGCTAGCTGGTTTCCTGTGTTGCAAAATCTCAGCTCTGTTGAGAAAAAACATCAGTTTGGTGTTTCTTTGAGATCCCAATCTTCTGGAGTGTTACGACTGCGAGAGCTGCTCAGATTTCTTACCACAGAAACCCTTATCCCCCTCCACACAAAGGGCTGCTTTTCTAGTGAATAGTCAATAAGCTCTGAAGCCCCAGAAACCCAAAAGAAAAGGCAGGAGGCTGGCAGAAGAGCTTGGGCTCTGCCTGAATTAGGCTGTGCCTTGCCAAAGGCCAAAATTAGGACAGTGATTGTGGAAGTGCAGTTTCTCACTGTCCTGCCTCTAATTGCTGAGCTGCTGACACAGCCAAAGGAGTCAAAGGTGGCTGGCAGACAAAACTTCCCAATGGCAATATATGAAGTTTGGTGGTTAGCATTCAGGGAAGGACTACCAGATGAAAATCTACTGAA
The DNA here is from genome assembly GCA_013399055.1 of Ramphastos sulfuratus. Lineage (NCBI taxonomy): Eukaryota > Metazoa > Chordata > Aves > Piciformes > Ramphastidae > Ramphastos > Ramphastos sulfuratus. Next base: position 63,887 of record WBNM01023921.1, read on the forward strand.
ACTCTTCTTTCTTTCCAGGCACATTAAATGTCTCCTCATTTTCAGCCTTTCCCTAGGACTCATCTTCCTGTCAGGATTCTTCCACATGAAGAACAGAAATTACATGTAAGTGTAGCAGAAGCAAGGCTGTGTGACTTCATCTGCCCAGGGCAGCAAGGGTCTGACTGGGACACTTGGTTTAAGTCTCATGGGGTTTGGGCTAATGCTGGAAGGGCAGCAGCCCAGAGTTAGGTTCTAGATCCGTATTTGGGGTCGAATTAGCCAAAGCGCAGCTCTTCAGGGCAAAATCAGCCATATGGAAAATGAGGATTGAGCTTCACCTTTGGGTAGGTGAGGACCTGGAGAAGCATAAAGCTGTCCCACATTTATGCCTGAGGGATGGAGGTTGTTTGGATCGGTGCCTTGCACTAGCTGCAGGTGTGAGGTCAGAAGGAGAACCTGCTCGGGTTTGGCTTTGCCAGGTCCAGAGATGGGATATGGCACTGGTGAGGCTGCTTTCCCCCATCTGTTGCCTTCCTGCAGAACCTCGAAGAGACACAAGGAGCTGCTGCTACCTTCCATGCCTTGCCATGCCAAGACAAACGTCATGTTCCTCAAGACCCACAAGACAGCCAGCAGCACCGTCCTGAACGTCATGTTCAGGTTTGCAGAGAAGTACAACCTCACCGTTGCCCTCCCAGCTGGCCAGCTCCTCCATTTGGGCTACCCAAAGACCTTCCTGACCGACTTTGTGGAGGAATTTGAAGCCATAGGGCAAAACTACAATATCATGTGCAACCATTTGCGGTTTAACCCCTCCGAGGTAAGGAAGAGCCACAGTACCTGCAGAGCAACCCAGCCGAGCGAGCGGTGCCTCCAGACTAAAAGTCTTCCTTCTTCCTCCCCACAAATAGGTGCAAAAGGTGATGCCGGCAAACACCTTCTACTTCTCTATCCTGAGGAACCCCATTCCTTTGCTGGAGTCTTCCTATGTCTACTACAAGGACGCTGTCCCTGCCTTCAGATTCTCCAAGGATGTGAACGAGTACCTGGCATCACCCATGAAGTATTACCATTGGGTGGACAACAAGAAAAATATGTATGCCAGGAACATTATGTGGTATGACTTTGGCTATGACAACAATGCAGGGGTCAGTAAAAGGTATGTCCAGGCAGTCTTGAATGAGATTGAACAGAATTTCCACCTGATCTTGATAGCAGAGTACTTCGATGAGTCCATGATCCTCTTGAGGCACGCTTTGTGCTGGGATCTCGATGATGTGGTTTACTTCAAGCTCAATTCCAGAAGCCAGGACACTGTCCAGACCTTGACTCCAGAAAGTGAGGAGCAGATAAAAGCGTGGTGCTCGCTGGACTGGCAGCTCTACCTGCACTTCAACCATACCTTCTGGAGGACAATTGAGAAGACCATAGGACTCAAGGATCTGGAGAAAGAGGTGAATCACCTCCGAATGAGACAGAAGGAACTTATGCAGACCTGTCTCTCAGACCAGGAGGCAGTAGGGAAAGATCACATCAAGAACAAAGCTTTCCTGCCTTTCCAGTCAGGGGCTGCAAATATCCTTGGGTACAACCTCAAACAAGACTTAGACAACAGGACTCTGAGAACCTGCCAGAAAATGGTTATGCCAGAGCTCCAGTACACATCCTATCTTCACACTGTTCAACACCCACACAAGGAGAGGAAACAGTTAGGTTGGCATTGGACCAGTTTCCAGAAGATGCAGCTCCCACCTCCAAACTAGAACACATGGCAACCCACTGTGGTTTCCTACCCCTTTTCATCACCCCATGTCTGGCACATGACTAACCCACAGGACTCTTGCACGTGAGGGGAAGGTGGGGGAGCATTTGTTCAGGGCCACTGAGCTAGTGGTGGGTCCCTTTTTGGGGACCTTGAGCCAAAGGCTCTGTATTGGCTGGATACTGGATGATCCCACCTCCCTGCTCCCTGGCAGAAGGACAGCTCACTGCTGCTGAGCACTGGGCAGGCTTTCAGCTGGCTTAGATCTTCCCTCCTCTTAATCATTAATCACAGGCTTAATCATTCTGCTGGTGTTCAGCTTTATCTCACAGCCCGTTCTGTGCCCAGGCTGGTCATAGCTCACAGAGCAAGTCCTGATCTGTGGAAGTTAGGGGAAAATAGAGGGGAGACAAGGAAATGGGGAAAGTGTGACAAGGGACACAGCACTGGAAGGACTAGGAGAGATCCTGGATCTCCCTCCAGCAGTGTCCACCCAGTGACATCTAACCACCATGCAGTGGTGGCTGCTGCTCAGAGGGAAGTCCAGAGCTGGGCTCACTGGCTGGCAGCCTCTCCCTAGCAGCACACGAGATTCATAGATCACAGCATGGTTTGGGTTGGAAGGGATGTTAAAGATACCCCCCTGCCATGGGTAGGGACATGTCCCTCTCATGTGTCATGAGGTGCAAGGGATCTCTGCACCACTTGTGATAGCTTGTGTTCTCACCCTTCTCTTTAGGGTGAGGGTCCTCAGTCCCTTGTGCTCAGCATCCCTGAAGGCCTTGATTAGCAGAGACCTCTTTGGGCAGCCTCCTCCTTGCTGTGTTGGCCAAACTTTCCAATACAGGTTAGGAGAGAGTGGAAGAAGACATGGCTGCAGCCAGCTTGGAGCATGACCTTGTTACTGAAGGTGATTAAACCTGCCTCCGAGGTCTTTGCTAGTTAACCAGCTCCCTGCTGGTGCTGGGTAGGTTCATCAGAAGGACAGCAGCATCAAGCTGCAATGGATTTGGTATAATTTCCATTAATAATTGTTCACTGACAGTTTCAGGCGCACTCACCATCACCAGTGGTGCATTATTTCACTATAGCCAGCATCTCCTCCTGCTTGTGCTGGTCCAGGTGGCAGCAGGGACCCAGATGGATCCGAGGTCTCTTGGCTGCTGCTTGGCCTCACGGATGAAGCTCCCTGGTCAGAAGTTCAGGCTGGGAAGCAGGAGAGAGGCTGTCAGAGGTGAGCAGAGAGAGAAGTGGAGCTGGGATTTCCCTTGGCTGCTTTGAAACCCTCAGGCAAGGACACCAGCCGAGGCAAGGGTTAACCTCCTGCAGTGCAACCCATGTGATGTGCAGCAGGAGATTAGCAGCACCTTCAGAGCTGTCTGCTTCAGCAGCCCCAACTAAAATTAACCAGGCTTAGGGAGCCTTTGTAACTGGTGGGGATGAAGAGACGACAGCTGCATCAGGGACAATCCCTGAAGGCCTTACTGGTCAGTTCTGTCACCTGAGCTTGAGCTTTCACCTCGGAGCGTCTGCTCTGTGACCAGCTCTGCGCCTTTTGTCGAGCCCTTTTAGCAAGGCTGGTGCCAGCTGGGTTGAATGGAAGCATAACAAGACCTCCTTAGCAGCTGACCTGCGGGTGGGGCCCGGCCAGGCTGGGAACCTCTAGACAACAGCCCACGGGCTCATGAGCTCATGTCTGGGGTGGACCATGGTGATTATGGGTTGTCTAGGCAGGGAAGTCTGGCCTCTCCCAGCCTGCTGGAGGAGGGAAACTGAGGCAGGAGATGCAAGTCCTTCCCCACAGGTCCCTTTGCATCCTCTGCCTGAGCTGCCAATAGTGCCTTTGTGCCGCTCCGGCGCTCCAAGATCGTCTGCTATTGCTGACTCAGTGCTTTCTCCTGGCCACCGCCACTGCGGGAGCCCTGTGACCCGTCCTCGTGGGGACCCTACAAGGGGAGGGTGGCAGTGAAGTGGCGAGGTGGCAGGCACTGCAGAGAGCTGGCAGCTGCAGGAGCCGGCATTACTCTGCGTGGTGGGGGACGGAGAGGACACCCCCAGCTGAGCAGAACCCGGTGAGTGCCTTTGCTTTCTCCGCAGGGTGTTCGATCAGCAAAAGCTCCTAAGTACAAGGCGGGGGAAAGTTGCCCTCAGCTGCTCCAGCTGTGCCCCGGGACTGGGATGCCTGCTTCCTCCTGCGGGCAATACCCTGGGACGCGTAGGGCCACCTAACTTGGGAAGAACAGCACTCCTGCCGTCCCTAAAGGAGGGTGCTCAGGGACCTCTGTGGCTTATGCTGTACTCTCCAGGTTTCCCGGGCAGGGCAGTGGGAAGCAGGGTGCTGGCCGAGCCGCTGTGCTGGAGGCACCAGAAACGCAGGACAAACCAGCCCCGACCCCCTGGTGAGAAGCCTGTGCTGGCCCCGGAGTTTCGGCCATGTGGAGATGGGCTCTGTCCCGCTCCGTCCCCTCCTGATGATGGGACTGGGGAAGCTCAGGTCTCACTCTGCTCTTTGCTAACTGCTCTCCATTTTCCAAACCTCCTTCTGAAGTGCATCTTGAAGATCAAGTTAATTTATTTGATGTTATTTCAGGGTAGCCCAGGTCAGCCGCTTCGGTGTTACCCAAAGTCCTGCCCCTCCTCTAAGTGCCGGTGACTTGCACGCGTTCAGCTTTTCTCAGCCCCAGTCCTGCCATCCACCCTGTGCTCCCGTGGGTGTTCCCCAGACTCAAACTCACCAAGCGAAACCCCAAACCCCTCCAAGGACAACCCAGCTTCCAGTCTGCTCCACAGCCCAGCAGCTGGTTCCCCTCACTTCATCAACCCACTCAGGTGGGGCTGCAACTTTCTGCTCCAAATGCCATGAGCTCCCGGCACTTCCCTGCCCGCACCGTGCTCTTCGAGAAGGAGTCCAACGGCGTCACCTACCGTGTGCCTGCCCTGCTCTACCTGCCCTGCGTGGCCAAGCTGTTGGCTTTCGCCGAGGAGCGCCTGAGCCCCGATGACGCCCATGCCAACCTGCTGGTGCTGCGCCGCGGCACCATCTACGGGAGCTACGTGGAGGTGGGACAGGGGATGCACCTGGGGTTGGGGGGGACGTGCCGGGCTGGGGGCATGGGGACAGCTGGGTAATTATTCCCCACTGCTTGTGCATGTCACCTGAACCGGCTGAGGAGGCTGTTTTGGGTGATGTGAGGTGGTCCTCACTCCTCTCTGTCCTCGCCTGTGTCTCCCTGGGCAGTGGGAAGACATGCGCGTGCTGGAGACCGCCACACTGCAGCATCACCGCTCAATGAACCCCTGCCCGCTCTATGACGAGTTCACTGGCACCCTCTTCCTGTTCTTCATCACCGTGCTGGGCAGGACACCAGAAGCCTACCAGATTGTCACTGGCCAAAATGTCACTCGCCTCTGCTGTGTCACCAGCGTTGACCAGGGCCTGAGCTGGAGCACAGCTACGGACCTGACACAGCAGGTCATTGGCAGGGCCATAAAAGGTAGCCCACCAGAGAGGGGCAAGGAGAGGGGGGGATGACAGCCAGAAAGAGGGTGACCATAGGTTTTGGCCTCCCAGAGCCAGTCGTGGTGTGGCTGGAGCTGGCCTCACAGCAGGAAGCCCACAGGCAGCAGAAAGATAGGGTGAATGAGGACCTCAAGCAGAAGGGAGATGGGATGGAAGGAGTGTCTGTTTGGCTTGCATGCGGGGAGAGAAGATGGATAGCTATGGGTAGGGCCATGCCTGAGGACAACTGGGCAGCACTGGGCACCTTACTGGACTAGGCGGGAGGGAGGCCTTGGATACTTTTCCACATTGGGTGTGGCAGGGGCTCCGTGGAGGCTGTCCTTCACCCCCGTCTCATCTCCACTCCCCAGACTGGGCGACGTTTGCGCTGGGCCCTGGTCACGGGATACAGCTGCGGTCAGGTCGGCTGCTGGTGCCTGCCTACAGCTATCACATCGACTGCAGGGAGTGCTTTGGACAGCTCTGCAAGACCACCCCTCACTCCTTTGCCTTCTACAGCGATGACCATGGCCAGGGCTGGCGCTTCGGGGAGTTCATCCCCAACCTGCAGACGGGTGAGTGCCAGCTGGTATCAGTGGATGAGGAGGATGGCTCCAACGTCCTCTACTGCAATGCCCGCAGCCCACTGGGCTTCAGGGTCCAGGCACTCAGCACAGATGATGGGGCTGTGTTCCATGGGGGGCAGCTGGTCCAGCGTCTGGTCGAGCCCCCTCATGGCTGCCATGGCAGCGTCATTGGATTTCCTGCACCCTTTGTCTATCTCCCCAGCATGCCCCAGGGCCCCACAATGCCACTCCAGGGCTCAGCTCACCCCCTGCTCCCTGGGAGGCTACCAGGATTTCAGTCCCTGCCTGCCCCACAGGCAGCAGGTAAGGGGCTGCCCGCTGGCAGCCACCGGGAGCCAACTGAGCCCAAGGAGAGCTGTCCTACCCCGAGGCATCACAACCATGCCTGTGGTCTCGCCTTAGCCCGAGGGGACCCTCTGGCAACCCCCAGCCCTAGGAGTCCCTTCTTCCAAGCACCAACGTGGGTCCTCTACTCCCACCCCACTAGCTCTATGTCACGGGTCAATATGGGGATTCACCTGAGCACCTTCCCCAGGGATGTGGAGAGCTGGACCGAGCCATGGGTCATCTATGAGGGCCCGAGTGCTTACTCAGACCTGGCTTACATGGAGCTGCCCTACAATCAGGCCTCCATCTCAGGTGCCCCAGCCATTGCTTTTGCCTGCCTCTATGAGAATGGGACACGATCTCCCTATGAGCAGATCTCCTTCAGCATGTTCACACTGCATGATGTGCTCCAGAATATCCCCCTGACAGCCGCTGCTTCCCAGAAGGACAGTGGACCCCTGCGCCGCAGGAAGTGGGGGCGAAGGAACTGCCTCATCTCCTAGTGACCCCTAGGCCATCTCTCCACTGTCCCCCAGTGCCAGACCCCAGGGCAGCAGCCCCTCTGGTACACCAGGATGCTCACAGCCTGGGGTCCTGCCACAGGCTGGAGCAGCTACACCATGAAGTTGTCTTGCCCTGCTGACCTCAAACAGGGCTTTAGCTCATTTTTAGTGCTTGTTTCTTGGTATTGAGTTGGTTGAGCATGGAAGCTAGCTTGTGCCAGCCCTAGACCACTTTCCAAGCACAGAAGCCATGAGAGCAACAGCGGCCATGCAGAGGAGAAGGCAGCTGGGGGCACCCCAGGTTCCGAGTTGGGGGGACATGATTCTCTGGCTTTATCATACCTGGTACTACTACCATGCTTGAAGGGTTTTCCTCCCATGGTCATCAATACTTACATTTCCTTTTTTTTAATTGCTCTTTTTTAATGATCCTGTTCAGGCCAGTTTCTCTTCTCAACAGACTCTAAAGCCATCGTGCTGGTTTTGGCTGGAGTTGTGTTCATCTTCTTCACAGCATCCAGCCTGGGGCCATGGTTTGCATTTGTGCTGGGAATGATGTTGGTAGCACCAGGATTGTTTTGTGCTTGTTGAGCGGAGATTGCACAGTGCCAAGGTCTGCTCTGCTCCTCACACTCCCTATCACTGAACTGCCTGGGTGTGCACAAAGGTTTGGGAGCAGACACAGCTGGGACAGCTGACCCCAACTGACCCAAGAGCTATCCCAGACCAGCAATGGCCTGTGGAGGAGACTGGGGAGGGAGGAGGTGCCGCTGTGTGGGGACTGGCTGGGCTTTGATCAGTTGAGGGGTGAGCGGCTGTTAGCATTTGTGTCCTTTGTCTTTCTGGACCTCCACTTCTGTCTCTCTGTTATTTCCTTTTCATTACAATTTTTTTTCCCCATTATGGCTTTATTTCAGTTATTAAACTGTTCTCATCTCACCCCATGAGTGCTCTCACTTTTGCCCTCCAATCCACTTTCCCCATCCTGCTGGGCAGAGGAGTGAGTGGCTGTGTGGTGCTCAGTTGCAGGCTGATGTTTGACCAAGCAGTCCCTGGTACTGAATCACCTGGCTAATTGATTTGGCTTCAAAAGCTACTGTGGATGTTGCTGCTTTCCCCTGAACCCTCTCAGCTTTGGGGCAAATGTCCTCCCAGCATGGGCAGGTTCAGGTCTGTACCCATGCTTGGCCACTCTAAAGGTTTGGGAGATGAGGGCATGAGGTGGGGGTGTGCTGAAGCCAGTGACACCCCTTGCATGTGCAGCAGCAGTGGTGCAGTAGGGTCCTGGGCTGGTGAGGCTGCTCCTAACATTGGCTGCATGTGTATGTGGGGGTGTGTAGGTGAACTCTGCAGGGGCTACACCTCTATTCCAGCACTGCCTTCCCCAATATGACTCCATCCAAGTCCTTCAGCACCAGCTGGAGCCCAGCTCAGATCCTTCAGGCTCTTTTGCCTCTCCTGCCCTGTGCAGGAGACAAAGGCCAACTCCAGCTGCCCTGGATACAGAGTGTGAAATAAGCATGTTCCTGCTACAGCTCTCATCTTTACAGACACCATCCTGTCACATTTATCACTCAGGTGGGTGGAAGCTAATGAGGAGTGGCCAAGAAAGCCACTGGGCTCATACTGGGATGCTATGAGCCACCTGCTCATTCATTCACATCCATTGCTCATTGGATGGGTTTCCAACCCCAGGCAGGACCAAGAGCATCCACTCCAGGAAGATGGAAGAGGGATTGCTCAAGCAGAGGGCTCTACATGGGGACAGCTCTTGGCACATCAACCCCACATGGGGTGCTTCAACATCTCCTGTGGCTGGGGTGACTGTCCCCTTTAGGGAACTCTGTCCATCTTGCACAGAGCTCTTACACTGGGCTGGTATCACTGTACCTCCACCACAGCATTGGCCACCCACCGAGGGACACTGAGGGATGATACCTCCTGCAAGTGCCAGGTCCCTACTTCTTCTCACAAAAGCCACAGAGGCACCCAAGGCAGCCATTGAGGATCTGAAGAGAGGCCAGCACCATCTCAGCAGCACTGATGAGCACCAGGAGGGAGAATAGGACAGTGTTCCAGGCCACAATGCCCTTTGGCTCTAGGCAGATGCTCCATGTGTGATGATTGTGCAGGTAATTCTCTATCCTGCATGATGGGGAGAGAAGATGATGCAGGCATGACATCACTTTCTGCCATGAAGATGCAAGGACAAATGAGGTCAGCAGGCTCATAGGGATGAGAAGCACCACATAGAAAGCCATGAAAGGTGAGGACCTCTTGATATAGCAGGATCTTGCATCACCACCACCACAAACCCCACCCACCTCACCAACATCATTAGCAACCACCTGAGGTGGCACTGGGGACTCAACCCCACTGCCTCACCTGAGGTCGGGCACCTCGCTGCCAGTGTCCAGGAAGGGGTAACCCCAGAGAGTGTCATTCCCACGGCCATGTGTGGAGGCATTGTAGAAGCAGAGAGGTCCGTTGGTCAAACCCACCCCAGAAAGAACGAAGCAGGCAGCAGAACCCAGGAGTGCCAGCTTGGAGAGCACAGCTGAGATGAAAGCCTGTGGGCAGTAGCCAGGGAGAGGAGTAGAGGGAGACCAAAGGTTAGGTGGGCTCCAAAACAGGGCTGTGTGTTCCCAGCAGAGTTTGGTTAAGAGGGCAGGATCCCTCCTCCCCTTCACCCCAAGTGGCTCCAGCCCCAGGCAGCTGAGGCTGAGGGTGGAGCCATTGCTGGGTTGTTTTGAATCAGGGCAGAAGTGGGGAGAGATGGGAGAAAGGCAAGGAGATGCCTGCCACATTGAGCATGCTGGGCCAGAGCCTGTGTGGGCATGCACAGGGAGCATTGTGTCCTGGAGAGGTGGCACCATGCAGCATCCCACCATGGGAGAGGGGAATCCAATACGTGTGCCATGCGAGAGGCAGCACCCTGCCATAACCCAACAGGAGAGAGGGGCCACCCAGCACATCCCACCACAGAGCCAAGTCCCACCATGCACTGCTGGGAACTGCTTTGACACAGGGGTCCCAGCCCTGCCTTACGTTGCGACGAGTGCCGCAGTCAGAGCAGCCAGCGCATTGCCATCCCACAGCTGTAATGTGGATTGCTGCCAGCAGCACCTGTGGGAAGGAGAGAGCAGCTGGTGGGCAAAGGGGAGCCACCTGCTCCACCCCTTTGTCCTTGTTCCACAGACACATGAGGAAGGACGTGGTGCAAGCTGTGGTACACTCACACTGATGCCTCCTCCCCAGACACCTGGCATGACCTTGGCATGCTTGCTGATGTGCCCTTCCACCAGGTACTGCAGTGCCCAGCCAGGGAAGAGCAGGAGGATGTTGGCTGCCATGGAGAGCACACCCAGCACCAGCAGGCAGGGACCCACGATTCGGCTGCACTTCCTCACACACATGGCCACCCTTCATGGAGATGGGGGAGAAGAGGAGATGAAAAGGCTGCTTTCAGGCTTATGGTGCCCCACAGTCCACATATCGAGCCTGTCTCACAGCCATGGATGGACAAGAGTTGCTGATTTTGGGTTCAAGCCTACCGCACCAGCACTGCAGGAGCAGTTTCCCATGGGAACTGGTTTTGCCCATCTGACTGATCTATTGTTGCCAACCACATTCCTTGAGATGAGACTGAGCTATTCTATCACAGAAGATGATGCCCAGATCTGGCAATATTTATTTGCCAAATGGGCAAGAGAGGGCTGAACACGGAGAAGCAGGATGGCAAAACTCTCCTGCAAGTCAAGAAGCCCAAGGTAGACCACCAGCTTCACCCATCCTGGAGCATCACCTCCTCCCTGCTTTCTATCCTCCCTGCCTTAGTTACAAGGAATTTAGGGCATCTTGTCCTCACTGTGGTCCCACCTGCAGTGCAGGGATTGTGCATGGTTGTTGCCAAGCATCCAGTTCTGAGTCCCAGCTCCTCACTTTTGGAGGCCTGCCCAGAATGGCTCTTGCTCCTTTTGGAGCTCACATCATGGGCCTCTCTCACAAGCCAGAAGCTTTTGCAGTCTTCTGCAAGTCTTTCCTTAACCTCTCCAAGGATTGTCCTTCCCCTTCACTTCTGCCCCCACCTTGAGGAAGGTGTACCCTCCCCTGCAAGAAGCTCTCCACAGTTTGCTGTCCCCACAGTGCTCCCCTTGAGCAGGGAGCAAGTAATGAGTTTCCATTGGCTGCTTTCTTCTACCTCAGGCAAAGCAGACAAACGGCTCTGCCAGGGAAGGTAAAGCAGAAGCATGGCTGAAGCAGTCTGTGGGACACTGGGAAGAAAGCTGCTTCCTGTCAGAGTGTCTCCACGCTTGAACAAAAGGGGATTCAAGCAAAGCCAAGGGAACCCAACTTACCTGGGAGCGATGCCACATGGAACCAGCAGTGTCCACCCCTTGAATTAGCCCTGTCCTGGAGGCATCACCCATGGGTGACTATTTATAATGTGTACATCACCCTCCTCCACCCAGAGGTCCACCCACATCAGTCATGACCCTCTCCCATGCAGCCAGGGGCTCAGGAGGATGACTCCTATCTGCATCAGCCAGTCAGCATTGCAGCCAGTTCTGCCCCTTCCCCTGGCAAAAGCCACAAGCTCTTCAAAGGACTCACAGCTTCAGATTTTAGAGCTTCTACCATGCTCATGGCCTTGACCACTTGACTGAGTAGCAAACACTGCTTTTCCTGGAAGAACCTGCAACAGCTATGTAGGGAGAACATTTTCCTCTCTCCTTGCTATCTTTCTGTCACCATGAGTCCACATCCTCCACCAAAGGCTTTTTCCATGTTTCACCTTATTTCTCCTCGTCGTGCAAGAGCTTTTTGCATGGATGCTGAACAGCTGAGGTTTGCTTCTTCTCATGTTTACCCACGGGAATAAAATGAGTATTTTAATAAATAAATACAAGTAATATTTTAATAAAAGCTTATGAAGAAATATTCTTCTGTCTCAGCTGGTTCCTATCTCTTACCTTTGGCTTCCTTGCTTTTCCTGCGGGTATTAAGCATGCCCCCAGCAATGACACTGAGAGAGGAAGGTTATTCCTGGATACCTTCGTTATTACAAGCCATCATCTACCGGCATTGCACACAACACTCCCCATTGTTTGCTAACTGTGCTGGCAGTCAGCACGCAAAGGCAAAGCTCCTCTTCTGTCCCCACAGAGAAAGCCTAAGGGTAGCAGCTTCAAGATGGGAACAGGACCAGAAGAACATGACCTCCATGTCTGAGAACAGGAGATGTGGAAGATGTAGTACAAAAGATGGCAAAAACTGGGGCAGTTTGGTTGTTTGCTTTTTTCCCTAACAGGGCAGCCCAAGCGAAAAGCAGAATTACTCATGGGCTGCGCAGGCAGAAGGAAGAATTTTCTCAGAAAAGAGTTTGGAGAAGGCTCATATTCCTCATGCACTCATCGTGAGTACATCAGCCACTTGGGATGTGGGCAGCCCTGTCTGCCGCAGCCATGGGGAGACAATAACCTAGCTCCGACCCTCCTAACGTAGGCAGGAACACCTCCCATTAGAGCAGGTTGTGCTAGGCAAATCAATATGGGAACCACTGAGAAAATAAAGTCTGCTCCAGGCTGGAAGAAGTAGAGAATGGAGTTGGAGCTGCTGAATGGCACATGGAAAAAGATGAATGTGGAGGCTGAGTTACATCAGACAGTTCTGCTTTTCTGAGAAAAAGAAGCTGAGAGGAGCAGATTGTCTGAATAAGGACTGGTCCTCCGAGTGGAAAATCAGCGTTCGCACCAGCACGTAAATCCCCGTTTTATCCTAAAGGCAAACTGGTCTCTGCAAAGCAGGCAGCAGCAAAGGCAGGACACGTGGAACTGTGAGCTGCTGAGAATAATCCAACTTTTCCTTCCTCTCTTTTTTTAACTTAGAAAGGAAGTGTGTAGAAGAAAATGTGTTGCAACCTCATCTTGTGCCCTGTTCTATGTCACAGCAATCCAAGCTTCCTACGTTGCTAAACACATGATCTGGTCAATCATCTCCCCCAGAAAGCCCCCTGCCTTTGGGCCGGAAGCGGCAGGGTCAGCCGTCAGCATCACTGACTTTCCCCCTACACCCACCCCAGCTGGAGCCTGTAATAGTGACAGGCTGATTTTAGCCTGTACAGCCTCCTAAGCTCTGTCAGTGGCTGCAGGCCTCCCTTCCACACATGACAGTTCCATTATCAAAGCATCAGCACCACCATTACAAGCAAGTAGTCCCAGGGAAAGCAATTCTGGCTCAGCAAGGTCCTCCTGCTATCCTCTCCTCCAACACTGGATCACAGCTGAAACAATGCCAGATGCTTTCATACCAGTCCTTTTGTGTTACACAGAATCACAGAATGGTAGGGGTTGGAAGGGACCTCTGCAGATCATCAGGTCCGAGCTCTCTGCTAGAGCTTGGGCCAGTGACAACTGCATGAGAGTCAAGTGTGCAAAGTCCTGCATTCAGCTCAGGACAATCCCAGGAACAGAGAGTGAGAGTAGCCCTGAAGACTTGGAGGGTGCTGACTGATGAGAAGCTCACCCTGAACTGGCAGTGCACTCAGCCCAGAAGGCTGCATCAAAAGGAGTGTATCAAAGAGGGCAAGAGCGGTGATTCTGCTTCTTTGCTCTGCTCTGGTGAGACCCCTCCTCAAATACTGCATCCAGTTCTGGTGTCCCCATCATAAGAAGGACACAGAACTGTTCGAACGAGTCCAGAGGAGAGTCATAAAGATGATCCAAGGGCTGGAGCACCTCTGCTGTAAGGGTAGGCAGAGGGAGCTGGGGTTGCTTGGCCTGGAGAAGACTCCAGGAGGACCTTAGAGCTGCCTTCCAATATCTGAAGGGATCCTACAGGAAGGCTGGAGAGGGACTTCTCATAAGGGTGTCTAGAGACAGGATAAGAGAGAATGGTTTGAAACCAAGGGAGAGCAGGGTTAGACTGGATCTTAGGGAGAAGTTCTTCAGTACAAGGGTGGTGGGACTCCAGAATAGGCTGCCCAGAGAGGTTGCGGATGTCCCCCTCCTGGAGATGTTTAAGGCCAGACTGGAAAAGGCCTTGGGAAACCAAGTCTAGTTGAGAGGTGTCCCTGCCTATGCAGGGGCACTGGATTACATGATCTCTGAGGTCCTTTCCAACCTAAGCCACTCTATGATTCACTATAACTAAACCAAACCAACCAAACCCAAACTGAAATCCCAAGAGATAAAGAAAGCTACTGAAAACAGTTTGTTTTATTTCAAGGATCAAATATTACAATAGGACATTTACATATATTTATAAAAAAATGCAGCAGTTGTGTACATAGATCAGAGATTCCCTTGAGTTTGGTCCCTCCCAGCACGGTGAGCTGAAATCTTCCCAATTACTCCTCTTCCTCTTCCCACGTGTTGCCGCTGCTGACCAAGTGACTACCACAAAAACTGGCAGGCAAACTGACATTTTAAAACTGTAAGTTCACCAATTAGAGGAAACAGCCTTATTTTCAAAAACCATCTATCCCATAGTCTGGTGTCTCTGATGAGGCACCACGTCTCCAAGCTGAGTTTTACCCAGGTATTCTGTTCTAGCAAGCAGCACCTCGCCTCCCTGCTCCATGTACTTTTCCTACCTACCCTTCCATACCTTGAAGTTTCAGCACCATTTAACCAGCAGTTACAAAATTACTCTTCTCTGTCCTGCAGATGCTCACAGCAATTAAAAGACAGTGACCAAATCCCAATCACTGGTAAGGTAAAACAACAAAAGCTACAACTGAGGCTAGCTGAGTCACTGCTATGGAGTGCCATATCTCTGTATGGATGTATATAGATAGGGCTACAGTTGCTGGGAGTGGACAGGCACTGAGCATCCCAAAGGCAAGAGGAGACAGGGGGACAACAGCACAGAAAGGGCATCCATTAACCTTGCTGGGCTATAACCCAACTGCAGGGAAGATCTTGGGCTCGCAGACAGAACCTCAGCTAGACTCTGCAGAACGGCAACCAACAGGTGGCAACAGCCTGCCATCGGCGGCCCTCAGATCAGCTCCAAAGATCCGTCTGCATGCATTTCCTACAATGCAGCTGGCCAGTACAGGGCTCAAAACGTGAGTTTTGTTTTGCCTTTAAAAATGGCAGCTGTCCAGTCTATAGAAAATTAATTTCTGTTAAGAAATAAATAAATAGAAAGGGTGGGGGAGTCCAGAGGCTGTATTTAAATCTGCTGCAGCAGCTAGACAAGGCACATCGAGTCTTTGTGGGACTGAGACTTTTGCACTTCACCCATCTAAAGCACATCTCTGCTACCCCTCTTCCTCTTGGAACAGGGCTACCTATTCTTCACTATCTTGACTAAAGAGGGATTAAACAGTAAGAATGTAGTCACACTCACTTAAAAACTAAGAAGGGATAAAAATGGAGTGTTACATTCCTGAAAGGGCAGGTGTCCTCCCACTCACACTGACACTCCCACACAGGTCATTATGTTACCTGTTTCCTCGTGTGGTTTAGAAAATAAACCACAAACAGCACCTTTTACTCATCTCTGCAGTGTTTGGTACCTGACAAAATGCAGCTCAAGTGATGCCTTTCCTCCAAAAGAAAACTGCATTTAGTTCAGCCTTTGTTGCTCTTCAATCCCCGCAAAGAAGCTCAGTCCTGCAGTGACAGCAGCCTCAAAAACCACAGGATTCAGCCACCCAGCTCCTCCCAGAGGCACGTTCAGATCTGGCTATGGTTATCTGCCTGCCCAGGCTGTGAAGTACAAACTGTGGTGCCCTCTGCTACAAAGCAGCTGTATTCAAAGACCTCCTGCACTGAGATGGTATCACTTTGAATTTCTAAGGATGCTCTTTCTTTCCAGCCCTTTGAAGAAACTTCTCCACTCAGCCATCAAAAACTCACAACGGAAAAGCCTGCAGTGCTCCAAAGGTGGATCAAACAGCAAAGCACACAACTACAGCCAGGCTTTCCAAAAAGTGGGTTTGAGAATCAAAGCCCTTCAGCAATGGGCATTACTTATTAGAACACCCACCAAAACCAGCTGCCAGTTTCTGCAAGGGTACAAACAATAGCACCAGTAAAAGTGGAATCTGGTACAAGCTGGCACAGATGGGTATATAAATCTGGTAGCCTTGAAAACAAAACCAAAGCACCTCTGAAAGCAGTGCACCCCATGGCAACACAAGCTGCTTGCAGCAGCAAGCGGGGCTGCTGTACAGGTGAGGTGTTCTGTGGTGGCAAGGCAGCAGATCCAGTGAGCTCTCCAAGTATGCTGATGCACACTTGCTGCTTACATCTGCTCAGGAACCTTTAGGTGCCTTCATGCACATACATGCACCTGCTTTTAATATTGATGTTGTCTGTTTATCTGATTCATCAGGAAGGGCAACCTACATCAGTTCACAAACATCAGAAATGGAAAAATCACAGAAACGGGAAAATTCAAAGGCTAATGAAAGTAAGGCAAGCTAGCCCAGGAATATTTGGCAGAGTCTTTTTGGCTGCCTTTTTTTATGTCAGCAGGGAATGCTGTGATGTTGAAGCTGGTCAATGAAGCTTGATTTAGAGCATCAGAAGACCTGAAATCCTTCTCTGGACTTCTTAAGGATCGCAAATGGAAAGCCAACACTAAACTTGTCAACAGTACCTGGCAGGGAAAGCCAGCACTCACTCTGCTTTCTGCTTCTGAATACAGGTTGTGACTGTGACTACTAGCAGCAGTAAGGCATTAAACATCAAAACAAAGCATTGTCAGATGAAAAGCATGTACAAAGGAAACTTCCTCACAGGCAGCAAGAATCTGCAGCTTGAAACACGTTAGTTCCATTTAGGTCTCTACTCAGAAAGTCTTCCCACTGCCTACATGCACTTCTGCACCTCCAAACTCATAGCAGTCCTTGCAACACAAAATGCAAATTATGGCCATGCAACGCCCATAGGAAACTGCAAACCACAGCCTTTGAAGGATTTTTTCCCCCCTTTGTCCCTCATGTTTCAGCATCTTATTTTGCAACCAGATTTAAGGCATTTTGCCAAATTTGTCAAAAGCAATTTGAACTTCAGATTTAACGCCCAGAAACGACAGTGACAAAGGCTCTTTAAAATCAGGGCCCAACTAGCTTGCACCTTTCACAAGCTGCTGCAGGCATAACTTGTTACTGTTCTCAACCATGTTCCTCAGGCCAGCAAACCTCCAATTGCCTTAGCATGAATTAATATCTAAGAGGTTGTATCCTGGTTGGAGCTGTTTCTTAAGACCTTTCGGTCACCACAGCACCTGTGCTGCAGTACTGGTTTTATCTGGGTTGAAAAGAACAGAGAAAGGGGAATGAAGGAGAAGCCTCATACAGAGTGGCATATTTCTTAGTATTTTCTCTCTGCCCCATATTCAGAAACCAAAAAAAAAAAAAAAGGAAACTGGGGTGAGAACTAAAGTCCTGACCAAAAAAGAAGAAAAAAGGAGAACAAACCCAAATAACAGGTTCAGAATTTCTTGAAACAGAACAAACTACAAGAAACTGAGACAGAAGAAAAATCCCATTTTCAATCTAAAGCTTCATTTTCACATTTTTATTTCCTTGTTAGGCCAGAAAAAGAGAAATATGTTTTTCTAAATAAAACCTCAAGAAAGAAAAAGAATGGGAGAGCAGAAGCACCCCTGGTCCCACTATGCCAGCAGGCACATGCTGACCATGCTAGAGAGGAACGTTTTGTGATGGTTTAAAAATAAACTTGCAGCAGCCAAGTGCAACGCTTGGTTCCTCACGAGAGAGGCACTGAACTGGCACTACAAAAGTGACAAAAAGTTAACAAACCTCCAGCTTTCAGTTTTGGTTTTGATGGCAAGATGAGGAGTGTAAAGTTGCTCCTCTCCTTACAGGTGAGCAGAGAAGACAAGACAGGAATTGTCAGTCACCTGCTGCCCTGTAGCTCACAGGCTCAGCTCTGGAAGGAGTAAGAAAGGAAAGAAGGAGTAAGAAAGAAACGGGTAAGGGGTTCCCAGTGCGGGACCACAAAATGCACAACCTCTCCATCAGCAGAACCAGTGGAGGTTCATGCTCTTGCCTACCAATAAAACAGAGCTGGGACTGAAAAAGCGAAGTTCATTTTGTATGTTTATCTTCACTGCTAGAAAAGATTACATGAAGCAATGTTCCCCTGGCAGATGTAAACCCAAACTATGAAAATGAGCTGGCTCTTCACCAGCAATCACAGCTAACCAGCAACAACTCAAAAGAGGAATCAGTAGAAGAACAAAGGCTCCCTGCCTTACACTGGCAGGAACAGACAGGACAGTAGGAAAGGTCAGTGTGCCCCCATCCTAGTCTGCCTAAGGGACACGAAAGGACTGTCCATACTTGTGCTGGGTACTGCATATCCTGCTGGTAACCTGCCTTAATTTTCCTGTGACTAACCACAGAAGAAATAGTGAGTTTCAAGGCAGCAATTGTCAGAGGGAGTTATTTCAACCACACAGCTGATGCTACATAGAGAAGCATTAAAGGATTTTCCTTCTGCCCTGCTCTCTCATGTGTCAAATCATAGAAACGCAAAGGATCCTTCACCCTAGAAGTGCTACTGCTCCTTTACAAGCCAAACACCAACATCCCACTCTCCTTGCTGGCCTTGCAATTCACTTCCCAATGCTGGGAAGCAGCCTCTATGTCAAGGTCTCTACAAACAAAACATGATATCTGATGTAGCATCAGGAAACTGCCATCGGGTCTTGCTTTCCTGATATTACATTCTGCTGTAGAACACAAAATCAACCTATACAATTCTATGATTGCATGAAAAACTTTCACTATGAGCAAAAGAGTTATAAGCCAATATGCTTATGGGAAATGCAAGACACTTTCTGTGATGTCCCCCATTTAAAGGCTCAGAAGTATGCAGGCTAGTATGAAATTAAAGGCAAAGGACCTTGAAAAGTTTTAGTCTGTGGTAGATTTCTGACCACTAAAATCTTTCTGTTTACTAAGTGCAATCACCTGACAGTTGTAGAGAAGGCTAGCAGTTCTGGTAGGTTTCACCTGCTTTTCCCCTCACTGATGAAAAGCATGCTAAACCAAACTCTTCGCTGTAAATAAACAAATCTGACATCCACCTTCAGGATGGTTCTGTTAACTGCTATGACACTGTAAAACCTTCTGTATCAGCAACTAACCAACAGCTCAATGTCTAGAGAAGACATTGGGAACACACAGCCTACTGCACAGCCCAGCACATGTACAGGGTATGACTGTGGGACTTTGTGTGCCAGCTTTCAGAGCGGAAAAGGAAGACTGAATTGAGGAGCAGCTTTCCATACTGAGAGATAAGCAACAATACATGAATATGAAAATACAAGTTAAAAGCAGTCTAGGGCGTTCAAGCCACCAGGCTGTGAAGCCTTTTATAAAGCATGAACTTGTTCCACAGTTTGCCAAGGCTGTCCTGTGTTCTGAATTCATGAAAGAAAATCTGCCTAGACCCTGCTGTCCTGCTCAGCTGCTCTAAACCCCCTACAAACCTACTCACCCGTGGGAAAAACAAAACATGACACCATGCAGAGGGAAAAATCCAACTGTCAGGGGTTTATGACAGGTGTTTTCCAGAGATCCAAGATCTTTACGGTATCCCCTCACCTTTCACCGCCATTAGCAAAATCCTAGAGATCAAGTAAGAAGTGGATAGCTAGGGGGTGCTGGAAAGAGAACAGACAGAAACTCCATCTATTTCTACCAAGGAGTCAGTTCTGCTCCATCAGTGGACATGCAGCTTTCTCTCTGGGCCAAGCAGTCAATCTCATAGAGAGTACAGTTCAGGTTTGGTAGTTTTCTATGTTGGTTGGGTTTTTCACTATGCTCACTGGCAGCATTTAACCAGGACGAAAACATGCATGCAATCTAGAAGACTTTAAAGTGGATGAAGGTCAAAATCAGACCACGGCTCAAGCCAACTCCTTCTCAGTTTTTGCACAGAACCTTTTAGAAGCCTGTTAAGGTTAATGGAGATCTTTCATGTAGAGAATCAAAACACACGAAAGACTGTACTGAAGATTCTCTTCTCTCCTTACAGAGAGATGACTCAGTGCCTTATCACACAGTATTTAAAAATAAATTAAACCAATCAGATTTCAGAAGAGCAGTGAGAAGGGGAAGTGTATTATGGCCACTCCAAGCCCCAGCATACTGGGTGCACAGATCATCGTGTGACTTTATGCCATGAAAAGAAAGGAAAGATGTTCTTCCCTGTGAATTTCAGAGAATTACAGGGAATTCCAGAGCCCAAGCTAAGGAAGAAAATAAAATTCCAAACACTCTCATTTGGTCACTAGAGCAAAAGGGAAAAAGAGAGAGAAGGGCCAGCTGCCTGCCTGATTTCAGTACTGCAATCCTATGACCCTCAACTGCACTTTTAATGAGTTGGTGTCCCAGGCAAAGAAGAAAGGGGAGGAAGGCTGGGAGAACTCAGCCCACGGTGCTAATTCCTTTCCTGCACAAAGACAGTCTCTTGAGGACACAGGCCTGCTTCCTGTAATGTGATCTCATAGTCCAGGTGGGAGAGTTTCCTTCGAGGGAAGTTGGTGAGCAGTTCAAAGCGTTCATTGGGGTATCCTTTTGACTGGACATGTTTCACAAGAGCCTGGAGAGAAAGGAAGAAAAAGAAATGTCATAGAATTCAAAATGACGCAAAAGAATGTAAAAAAATAAATCCCAAACTCTTCTAATTTGGCCCAGACAAAAAATTATAATATTCATAGTTTATGAATAATCCTAAAATCTCATTACCAAGTGATCCCTTACCTGATTTTTTAAACAGGAGGAAGACATAAGTAATAGTACAATAACTGCAGCAAGCTGAATTCCACATCACACCTCCAAGCACAGTAAAAAAAGATGTGAAAAGAAGCCATCTAAAAAATCCTTTAAGTGCCCCAAACCAGGAGCTCTATCACCCTTACACTACACCCAAAAGCCATCAAAGGATTTTGGTAAGGCAGCACTGACAAAAGTGAATGCAGCACTTTTCATGTTTTATACTTTTGCCTTACCTTCAGGAAGAGGGGTTTGGGTTTGGTTTTTAAAGCTCTTTTCAATTCACTGACTGCCTCCAACGGTGACTGGGGCAGAATACAGAGGGTGCTGAAGGAAGGGATATCAGCCTCACAACCTAACCAGCAGATGCACCAGGAAGAGCTAATGTCCATGCTATCATGAAAGACTTCACAAGTTCATCAGGAAACACAGCAGATGAGTGTGTAAAGTACAAAGAGACAGGGACGGAGAAATTGAGACTGGCAGAACAGCATTAGGTACGGGAACAAAGCAGGACCTGGTCTGAATGAAAAATTGTAGCCCTTTAAATAGGGGAGGAAAAGACAACTGGTATTCAATAAAACAGCAAGTATGGAAAAAGTAAGGGGGTCCCAACAATACTGTTCATGTTTTCATGGCCAACTTACAGATCCATAAACTCATAGAATGGTTTGTGCTGGAAGGGACCTTAAAGATCATCTAGTTCCAAGCCCCCTGCTATGGACAGGGATACCTTCCACTAGACCACGTTATTCAAGGCCCAACCTGGCCTTGAACACCTCCATGGAGAGGGGACATATACAACCTCCCTGGGCAACATGCACCAGTGTCTGACCACCCTCACTGTAAAGAATTTCTTCTCAACATCCAGTCAAAATCTCATCTCCCCTCTGCCAGCAATGGGCAATAGGTGCAAGCTGGTGCAGAGGAGATTCCACAGGAACATAAGGAAAACCTTTTTCACTGTGAGGGTGACAGAGCCCTGAAGCAGGCTGCCCAGAGAGGTTGTGGAATCTCCTTCTCTGGAGATATTCAAAATGCACCTGGATGCATTCCTGTGTGACTTGCCCTAGGTGATTCTGCTCTGGCATGGGGGTTGGACTTGATTTTTCAAGGTCCCTTGCAACTTCTAATATTCTGTGATTATAGTAGATATATCCTAGAGGTATCAGTGTGTAAAGAAGCCACTCTTAATCAATAACACCATAATATTGGTTTCATAGTTTAAAAAAACAGCCAGGGTTAGTGGAAGAACAGTATTGTATCATCAGTTAAAACTTCTGAAGTGCACCCATCTCCTTCAACACGTTCTTTTTATAGTTCTGGACAGCTTTAAAATGTAAAATGCTACAGACAGCAGGACTGAGTGCACCTTCAGCAAGTTTGCAGGTGTTACCTGGTTGGTAAGACTAAGGATGAGATGCCATCCAGAGGGACCTGGACAGGCTGGAGAGGTGGGCTGAGGAGAATCCCATGAGGTTCAATAAGGCAAAGTGCAAGATCCTGCACCTAAGTCAGGGCAATCCTTGATACTGGTACAGACTGGGGAATGATGAGGTTGAGAGCAGCCTGCAGAAAAGGAATTGGAGGTGCTGGACAAGAAGCTGGACATGAGTCAGCAATAGGTATTTGCAGCCCAGAGGGCCAATGGCATCATGGGCTGCATCAAAAGAAGTGTGGCCAGCAGATGGAGAGAGGAGATTCTGCCCTCTGCTCTGGTGAGACCTCATCTGGAGTACTGTGTCAAGCTATGTGGCCCTCAACACAAGAGAGACATGGATCTGCTGGAGGGTCCAGAAAGGGCTGCAAAGATGATCAGAGGGCTGTAGCATCTGTTGTACAAAGACAGGCTGGGATAATTTGGGCTGTTCAGCTTGGAAAAGGCTCCAGGAGGACCGTAGAGCTGCATTTCAATATCTCATGGAGACCTACAGGAAGGCTGGGGAAGGACTGTTTAGAAAGGTTTGTAGCAATGGTTTGAAACTGGAGCAGGGTAGATTTAGGTTTGGACACGAGGAGGAATTTCTTCAAAGTAAGAGTGGTAAAATACTGGAATAGGCTGCCCAGGGATGTGGTTAAGGCCCTAACCCTGATGATCAGGGATAATGATCAGACTAGATGTGGTCCTGGGCAGCGTGATCTAGTTGGAAGTGTCCCTGCTGACTGCAGGGATGTTGGACAATATGACTTTTGAAGTTCCCTTCCAAGCCAGTGCAACTATAGGCTGGAAAAATCAGCAGGGAAATAATGCTGAGAAAGAAACGTCTGACACTCCCTCCTGATCTGACTGAAATGGCTTTAAAAAGATCACATGATGTGAGCATGAGCCAGTTAAGCTCTGCAATAGAGAGATATCTTTATCCACAAACCTTGACTCACCTAAATTCCTCTGCTCACTGTAGAGGAGGCAGCAAAGGAAATCACATGCTGGGAATAACTTCCTTTAACTACCACAGTCCATAAAAGAAGTCAAACAAGAAGTCAGAAGTTTAGGAATATCACTATTGTACCTTTGTATGACCTAAATAGGTAAGTACTCAAAAGTGCTATGTGTCTAGTAACAGAGACAACTTTATTTAAAGTGCTTTTTGAAAAGCAGTTAAGACAATAAGAGAATACTTGGGAAAAAGATCTAAAAGTAAAGCTGGTTCTACAGCAATAGTGATGTTCTGCCAGAATTCTGTAGGCTTTGTCTTTCAGGTCCAAGATTCCACTTGCAGCAGTGCAGGCAGCCTACATGCCACCTGTTTACACTTGATTTTGAGAGAGCTAACAGTATAGCAAAAGTAACTTTCAGTTTTCCTTTTTTATTTTCAAGCAAAGGAGTTAAAGATGAGAATACAAGCTTGAGACACTGTACATTCCTAGAGTGCTGCAGACTAGGTTATAATCTCATTGTCTTTAAGAGATGTGACACCTGCCACAAAGATGATCCAAGGGCTGGTGCACCTCTGCTATGAGGTGTTAAGGAAGCTGGGGCTGTTCAACCTGGAGAAGAGAAGACTCCATGGAGACCTTAGAGCTGCTTTTGTTGTTAAAGATCTCTCTTTTACCTTCCAAATCGTGGTCAGACTGTTCTGTGGGTGGCTTTACCCCTTCTGCTTTTTTTTCTCTCCCCTACCCAAAGGTGGGGAGGAGGGGGGAAGACATCCTATTATCATTATATTGGTTTCCCCTGAAAAGCTAAACTCAAACTTAGTACAGAAACCAAGTCCAGTTGAGAGGCATCCCTGCCCATTCAGGCAGGTTGGAGTAGATTATCTCTGAAGTCCTTTCCGCCCTAAACCATTCTATAATTCTATGAATTGTAGAATGAAGAGTTTTGCCTTGGGTTTTACTGTTGTCTGACCACAGGAAATGACTGAACTTTTCCATTTAGAGGAAAAAAAAACCACTCCAAACAAGTGAACTGAGACTATTTTCAGTTAATTTAATAGTTAATGCAAAAGCCATTTTCATAGACTCATAGAATGGTTTTGATTGAAAGGGACCTTAAAGATCATCTGATTCCAACCATCCTGCCATGTGCAGAGATACCTTCCATTAGACTAGGTTGATCAAGGTTCTGTCTAACCTGACTTTGAACACCTCTAGGAAGGGGCATCCACAAACTTCCTGGGCAACCTGTCCCAGTGTCTCACCACCCTCACTGTAAAGAATTTCCTCCTCATCTCCAGTCTAAATCTCTCCTCTTTCAGCTCAAAGTCACTGCTCGTCAGGCTGTTACTACAAGTCCCTGTAAAATGCCCCTGTGCAGCTCTCCTGTAGCCCCCTTCAGGTACTGGAAGGCTGCTGTAAGATTTCCCTGGAGCCTTCTCCAGGCTGAACAACCCCAACTCTCTCAGCCTGCCCTCTAATCCAGCCCTCTGATCATCTTCATTTTGAGTCATTTTAGAAAGGAAACCAGCAGTTTTGGGACCAAAGGAGACACTGGAGTGCACACGCAATCTTAGCAGCAACAGAAACAGAGAGCTAGTGGAGTCTGTTGATGTGAAGAGATGAATGGCACAGAACAAACAAGAGACTGACAATGCAAGTATGTCCTAGAGTAGATTCAATACCAGTAGTACCACCACAGCAAAATAAATTCTCCAGCTACAGCTCCCCTGTACTCAAACAAGGATTCCAGTTAACTCCACTCACCAGAAGTTTAGCTTGTTCAGGCAGTGAAATTTGTTCCCTCTTTCCATCTGGATACCTTAGCATCAGCTGTGCCTTTGGTCCTAGCATAAAGGAAGTTACTACAGGTTAACAACAAGACAGTTGAACAGAGCTCTTCTGTAGTTTTTAGGTGGCACAGCATATCAGGGTTACAGATTGGAGACAAAGTTCTGGTCTATGAAGGTATACTTCTACCACATGTTTAAAACACACACCTCAAACTCAGGACTCTTGAAAGAGTTAACAGTAGTGACTGAAAGCAGACAGCACCTTCAGAGAAAAGCACTTCTACCTTGGAGACCACTTCACTCTGCTGCATCCCAGTTCAGGCACCATGGGAGGAACAGAGGCTCCAGGGATTTGTATTAGCCAATCTGCACTGCTAGAGCTCAGTCTAGCCAGTCAGGGCAACCAAGTTAAGTAAGCATGAGGTGGGGCTGATGTTAATTCTGCTTCTCTCTACCATACTGGTGGAAGCTCTGTCATGACACCAACCCACACTTTATTTCTGGACAAGGCCCCAAACTGAGAAACTTAAGCTCAGGACTCTGCAGCTTGTGGTAGCACTATGCCAGTGCCATGCTGCTAGAAGATCAATCACTCAAACATCTCGTGTCGAAGAGGGAGTAAGACAGAAAACCAGATTTAGCTCTTCAAAACAAGGAACAAAAACCCGTGCTTGTCAGCATACAAAGATTTAAAACAAAACAAAGCACAGGTCAACTTACCATTCACATCCAGGCCCTGAAGAGTACTTTGAGGCTTCTCAGCTGACTCCTCCAGTGTCCCTGCATCAATGCAGGGCAGTGCTCTGTGATTTGATGTTGTCCCAGGGTCAGTCCTTGCAGAGGCCTCAGGCTGAGGCCTCCGACTCTCCTCCTTCTTACACCCTAAGTCTTTGTGTGGAGACTTCCTCAGTTTGGCAGGATTCTCTGATTCCTCCTCCTCCTCTGATCCACAAACCGAGATGAACTCCTCGCTCCCAGAGAACAGCTCCGACTCCGACTCCTCGTCTGATCGGCTCTCCTGCTTGGCCTGCGAGGAATCAAAGTGCGTCTCCTGTAAGGAGGCTCTGATAGCAGCTTCCAGCTGGCTGTCCTCACTGGCATCAATCAGGCTCTCCTGTGAAACACAGAGGTAACACCAATAGGTAACATCTGCTTTTAAGTATTGATTGAACCGGAACAGGACATCAGTCTTCCAAAGAGAAGCTACTGAAACTATTAAGACAAGCAGCACAGAAAGCAGGTCACAATGGCTAGTTAATGACTGCTCCTTCAAGTTTCACATGGAGTAGTATTACAGTCACAGGATGGTGGGAAGTAGAAAGGACCTCCAGAGATCATCCAGTCCAACCCCCCTGCTAAAGCAAAGTCACCCAGAGCAGATTGCCCAATCCGACAACGTCCAGTCAGATTTTGAAAATCTCCAGAGAGTCCACAACTTCTTTGGGCTGCTTGCTCCAAGGCTGCAGGCACCCTCACAGCAAAGAAGTGCTTGCCTAAGTTCAAGTGAAACCTCCTGGGTTCCAGTTTGTGCCCGATGCCTCTTGTCCTGTTACTGGGCATCACTGAAGAGTCCAGCCCCATCCTCTTGCCCCTCACCCTTTAGCTATTTATCAGCACTGAGAAGATTCCCTCTCAGTCTGCACTTCTCCAGGCTAAACAGCCCCAGGCCACTCAGCCTTTCTTCCTCACAGAGATCCTCCAGTCCCATCAGCACCTTTGCAGCTCTCTGTTGGGACTCTGTCCACAAGTTCCCTGTCTCTCTTGAACTGGAGAGCCCAGAACTGAACAGAGTACTCCAGGTATGGCCTCACCAGGGCAGAAAGGAGGGGTTGAGAACTTCCCTCAGCCTGCTGGCCGCGCTCTTTTTAACCTACCCCAGCAGACCATCTTGGCCTTCCTGACCTCCTTGGCCACAAGGGCATATGGCTGGCCAATATATTTTCCTTTCATGCAGAATTCTGAGTGCTAAAACCAAAACAAATGCTTCAAGCACAAGCTGCACAACAAAAACACTGACTATGGGAGAAGGCATTCCCTGGCACACCACAATTGTGCACGCTGTTGCAGTAATTCGTTAAGTCTGTTCACATCACTGAATGGGAAATCAGCTTCCATAAAGACAGGCTAACATGTTCTTGCAGGTTTCTACAGTCCTCCTAAAGCACCTCATACTTACTGAACGAGAGCATTTCTGGGGAGGGCTGGTAGAATGGCCATCCAGCTGCCCGTGCTCACTCAGGAACCCAGTCACTTGGTCTAAGAAGGAATTTACGTCCAGTTGGTGCCACTCCACTAGTTTCTGGCCTAGGGAATGAG
Organism: Ramphastos sulfuratus; assembly: GCA_013399055.1. Taxonomy (NCBI): domain Eukaryota; kingdom Metazoa; phylum Chordata; class Aves; order Piciformes; family Ramphastidae; genus Ramphastos; species Ramphastos sulfuratus. Next base: position 90,797 of record WBNM01023921.1, read on the forward strand.
AAGGTGTCATGAAACAACTTCAGCAAAAACATGCAGGTCAGCAGTCAGACACAACAGCTCACTGGCTCTGCAAAAGTACACTCCTGTGGAACTGCCGCTTGATCATGATGAAGTTTCATCCTTCTACTGCTTTGAAAAGGCTTTGATCATGGACAGACATACAGACCACGTTTATTTCCCCCTTCCTTTCTTTTCATCTATGGCAATATGTGCATAGAACGCCAAACAACTGTCAGAGTGAGTTGCTTCAACCAGACAGCTGAGGCATTAAAGGGTTTCCTTCTGCCACACTCTCTTGTATGTACAATCCTAGAAACATAAAGGATTCTTCACTCTAGAGGTGCTACTGCTGCTTCACAAGCCAAACACCAACATCCCACTCTCCTTGTTGGTCTTGCAATTCACTTCCCAATGTTGGGGAGCAGCCTCCGTGGCAAGGTCTTTTTACAAACAACACCTGACGTATCATCAACCATTGATCAGGAAACTGCAATCAGGTTTTGCTTTCCTGATAATCACATCCTGCTGTACAACACAAAACAGTTTTTCTGTAAGAAGGAAATCAATTTATACAATTGTATGATTACATGAAAAACCTCCATTACGAGCAAAAGAGAGTTACGAGCCAATATCCTCATGGGGAATGCAAGATACTTTCTGTGATGTCCTCCATTTAGAGACTTGCAAGTATAATTAGGTGAATTAGACCTCGAAATAGAAAAACAGCCAAACTACCATGTTTATGAAGAAGCATTTCTACACTCCTGTCTGCCTTGATGCTACACCTTAGAAAACAGTAAGTAAAGTTCTAAGAAAAGTATCCTAATTTCAGTTTCAACATTAAAAAAAAAATTAAAAAATTCAAATTTTTGGTGGTTTAGGTCAAATAAGAAGAAATCTCCACTCTAATTACAGACACTATTACCTCAGTCTTTAGAAGCAGACTACACCATTAATAGATTTGCATTTTATGATAATAAAAGGAATTATCAAAAAGTAACAATTTCAAAAGAGCTGTTACTCTTTTGAAGGCCTCTTTGGAGGCAGCGAGATAGAAGTTTGATTGTGCAAGTAAAAAACCCACCCAAAACAAACAACAAACACAAAATCAAAATAGTATTTAAAAGCTAAGATGAAATTGAATGTGCAAAGTGCAGGAAGTAGATTTCTCTAATGCTTACAAATATTATAGTTCATTCATCATATGATTTCAAGTAGCTTTTAGAAGGACACTTTAAAAAGAAGACACAATTCAGAGTTTTACCACCAGGTGGTATTTTAACTTCCTAAGCAAAGTACTCGTTAACAATAACCAATTACATAACATTTCAACAGGCCTTGGGACTTTTCCTCCCTTAGCTCCTCTGAAACATCCTGCTTCACTTCTTCATGAACAACAGGGTCTCTCAGAAAAAAACATAATGTAACTGAGTGTGATGCTTTGGGAGTTATTCCCCCTCCCCAAGAAAATCACCCAGACTAGACTTAGCCAGCTGGAAGTTAAGGAATGAAGCTTTATATTCACAGCTTAGCACAATATACAAGCAGATATTTACAATATATTACAATATTTACAGCTATATGCAGAAATACACGAGTTAAAAGTAATACAGAAACACAATACCCCTCCCAGAAATCAGAGTCCCCAGGAGGGGTGCTCCCAACCACTCTTCCACCTTCTTTCCACCTCTCTACCTTATCTTATTCCAGGGTCTGCCTTATGTGCAAGGTGAATTTGGAGGATCGGCAAGGGGGGTTAGAAGCAGAATGATTAGTTGGGTTACACAGCAGGAGGCCAAGGAAAAAAACTAAGACACCAAACTCTGACAGATAGAGACTCTCTGTCTTATCGATGTTTCTGTCTTTGTTTTTATACATCTCAGCAAGCGTATGAGTGAAGCAGACATCACCACTGTTTTATTTTCACAGCCTATAATCTATTTTTTTTCCATTAGAATATTCAAATTAGCCTCAAACCAGCACACTGAGATTCTTCATCAGAATACAGACATACTGTGACAGATAGTACAACCTGCCACTGGTCAGTCCTTCTCACAGGATATACAAACTACAGGTAACCATCACTTAACTTACCTGTCCTGGGATCCAGGATGGAGACATAAGGGAAGTCTGCTAATTTATAGAACTGTATATACCTCTGACCTTCCTCACTGTCATGGTATACCTGCAAAACATCATGTTGGAAAACAGTTACTGGGTGGAAAGGGAACACAAAGTGTACTTTGAAAATGTACAAAGTGTTTCTCAGTTTTACATTATATACACAAACAGAATGTAAAGTTCTCTGAAACTCTGACGAGCTGACAATACACTAACTGTCCACATACCAGAAGCTTTGTTGTAATCATAGGATCGTAGAATGGCTTAGGTTGGAAAGGACCTCAGAGATCATCTACTCCAACCTCCATGGGCATGGGCAGGGACACCTCTCAACTAGATTCAGCTGCTCAAGCTGACCTTGAACACTCCCAGGGAGGAGGCACCCACAACCTCCCTAGGCAACTTGTTCCAGAGTCCTACTACCCTCATACTGAGGAGCTTCTTCCCAAGATCCGTCTCCAGCCTTCCTCTCCTTCCCTCAGGTATTGGAAGGCAGCTATAAGGTCCCCCTGGAGTCTCCTCTCTAGCTCCCTCAGCCTATCGTCACAGCAGAGGTGTTCTGGTCCATGAATTATCTTTGTGGCCTTCCTCTGGACTTGCTCCAACAGCTGTGTCCTTCTTATGATAGGGACACCAGAACTGGATGCAGCGTTTGAAGTGGGGTCTCACAGGAGCAGAATAAAGGGGCAGAATCCCCTCTCTTGACCTGCTGGCCACACTCCTATTGACACAGCCAGGATAAAATTTGCCTTCTTGAATACACAAGGCAGTGCATATATTCAAATACATACCCATGAACTACATCTACATCCATAAACTGTATCTACATCTCTGTAACTACTGCACCTTTTCTGCAAGGTCATCAGGAGAACTGCGACAGTGCCATTTTATTCAAAGAAACCCGATTTTTCTCACTGCCCCATCTACCAGGGCACCAAGTGACCCACACAGCTCCATTCAATTTCTCACCTGCCAGAAAATGAAATGTTCCCTTATTATGTTCTTCACAGCCTCATTGCTCCAGACATCGCGGTTCAGACACTGACAGGCAAAATCTTGCACATTCTGAATGTTTATCATGAGCCACTTGTTCTGCATCTGACCACACTCCTTGGCCTGCAAGCAGACAGAAAAGCTCCTTTAGATAAAACTGAAGAGCCAGCCATAACCAATGCCAGCAATGATCAGTGATGGTTTCTAACACTGTCAGGTTTTTCACCAAAACCCCTTCACAGTGAGGAAGATGAACAGTGCTAGTGAAAATGCATCCACAAAACAGAAGGCAGGGCTGAAAGACCTGCTTTACATGAGACTGGTTGAATTACAGAGTCACATCGATGAACAGAGCTGCCGGATTTCAACAAGCCAAGCACAGAGTGGGAAAAGCAACTTGGGAGGGGGACACAGGAACGTTGAATAAAGTTTTTGTTCAGACAAGAGTGTAGTCAATCACACTGATCTGACAACAGAGGAAAGATCTGCTGATTCTAAAGATAAACCTGTGGATCATCTTCTACTTAAGTAGGTTGTATAATTGACAAAGGACTTGCATCAACTCAACAGACCCCCTCTCTGCATGTTTTCTTTTTTCTCTCCAGGTTTTGAGTTATGCTATTACTGTGCAACTGTTGCACTAGGTTTTTGTTTTGTTTTGATGCTCCTTATCCAGACTGCAAGTGGGGAGGAAGACAAGAAGGCGCAGGAAGATATCTTACTGGTTTGAGTCACAAAGCTGGCATTGTCTGATTGCTTGGTTGCAAGTTAATGGTAGGAGTTTGATCAAGAATGTAATTCTGATCGCTGAACTGTCATACCTGTTGAAAAAAAGAGGGCTATATCAACAGCAGGAATGCTCTTACCACCTGGAAAGACTGGAACTAGTATATGAACTACCTTTCCTTTTGAAAAAAAGAAAGATTTATATATTTATAGTTGTGTTCACCATCCTGCTGGTAATGTACTCAACAGCAAATTCAAGGAATTAGGATGTTATGCAAGATTTTGCTGTTTTGGGCAGTATTCTGTTCCTCAAACCAAAGTTTTTACTTTTGAAATTAATTTTAGCCAGTGCACTTTCCAACAGTCAGCCTATCCAGCACGATAGACACATGAACCCCACACACTTAGCTTCACGAAGCAAAGAATCTCACTCTACAAAATTAATCTGCATGGCCAGGTGACCTGCAGAGCCAATTCTTATTTTACTCAAAGGAAAAAAATTAATGTAGAAATATGGGACAGTCCTCCTGTTCTCAAGAGGGACCTCATGCTAACTACTTACCACTAATATTAGTGTCAGAATCCAGTATTTGGTCACCAAGAGAGAAGAGTGGGACAGGTGACACCTCAGCAACTGATAAGGTCTTGAAGATATTCACTATGCTTTCACTTAAAAGATGTGTTTCAAGCTAACTGTGGATTTTGAGAACTAATTCTAGGAAATCAGCTTAAGTCGAGGTCTAGACTTACTGCCCAAGGGAACAAAAATCCTTATGTTTGAGTCAGTTCAACTGCCTCAGTCCTGTGTATGCTAACGGATTAAAAAAAACAAACTCCAAACTATGTAACTAGACAGCTGGAAAGCGCATCTCACTTATTCTGAGCATCTGTATTTGTATTTTGCTTTATTAGTGAAAACTTAGCTCTACATCTCCTCCATCTAGCTAAGGTCCTCAAAAGGATGCAAGCAGGAAATTCTACACAGAAACATTTGCAAAAAGGAGTCTGTAAAGCAGGTATGGCTTTCGAAACTACTTTTACCTTCCTTCAACCACAGGCTTCACATTTAACATTTAGAAGGACACAGTTAAATCACTACACACACAACTGTGCTCTTACACAGCTGCTGGGGCTTTTCTGAGGGGGTGGTGGTAGGTGGAAGGAGAAGAGTGTGGTGGGAACAAACACTGTTAGTTTGGTGATTATACTAGTGGGTCCTTTTGGTGACAAAAGAATAAAGGAAGGCTCAAGTGCTGGCTTGTATATCCTGAAAGCTATGTCTGATGGCTTGAGCTTCCAGCAGTTTCCAACTGCCCTCCATTTCTCCTCATCCTCAGAGGTGTAAAGGCCAGCACTAGGCACTCAAACAGCACACATGGAAAGTAGGAGCAACAACACTTTGCAAGCATCTTAATTCAAGCTTTCAGCAGTCAGCAGAGTAGAAACTTTCAAAGACAGAGTATCTCAGATACAAGAGGCTATATGCAAAACCAAAACGAATTCAGTCTCCTCTAATCTTTACCCTTCCTATCCATTCACATTTTTCATCACTCCAACAATTTAGTGCAACAAAACAGTTACCTGGTTAGACAACACGGGGAAGAATCACGGAATGCCAGGTTGGAAGATATCCCAGGGATCATCTGGTCCAACCATTCTAGGTGATGGTGTAGTTGAAATGAGACAACCCAGCACTTCACCAAGCTGAGTCTTTAAAACTGCCCAGTGTAGGGGAATCCACTGCTTCCCTTGGGGGAAGTTGTGTTATACACTTGCACTGGACAAACTCTGTCACTTGCACTAATAAAAATGACATGTTCTCCTCTCATTTGACTCTCCTGAAACACTTATGGCTTAAAATTTTAAAATTTTGTGGTGGCTCTTCCTTCCTCAGCTTTGTTGAAAATACTCCTTTATATCATCAGAGAGAAGGAAATGGAACCAGCACCTTATGACCTTTTGGACATCTGCTCATCAAGCATGATTCAGTTTGGAAGATAACAGGTCACAAAATCACAGCATGAGGATATTTCATATTAGATAGTCTATCTGTGCTACCCTCAGCTTCTTGCCTAGGCCAGGGCAGACAACCTTTCATCAAGCACCCCTTCCTGTGCTAAAGGTGCATCTGCAGGCCAGGCTCCTGCAAATGGCCGTTCTAGAGGCAGCTTATGCAAAGATAAATACACCCTTTGAGTACAATGACTAGATTAGCTTCCAAATCATTTATGCTTAACACGTACAGAGACAATTCAGCCTTAAAGCAGGGAGCAGCTAGAAAAGGTTTAACTTGCAACATGTGAAAACTTCATATAGACGGACTTGAAACTGTAACATGAGTAGCAGTCACTTTACAGGAGTACTTAAATCCTAAGGACTGTTAAGCACATAACTACACACACCAGTACCATGTCCTCGCTAAACAAGAAGTGAAAAATAAGTGTGCACCCTCCCACCCCCAAATTAAATCATACCTCACATCATATGCATGATGAACAGCTGCAGTTATTGAGATTAGAAGAAAGCCAAGCTGTTCTTTACAAAGCATGAGTGGTGTGCAATTTATTTATTGTACTCTGACTTATTCCTAGCAGATTCTGCATTAAGGAGATAACTCTGAAGCTTAATGCATGTTAAAACTCAATATTGGAGTCAGCAAGTGACAGCTACAAATCCCTCGTGTAACCTTAACTGGCAACAGCCTAGCTCTACAATCAGACAATACTCCTCAATTACAGACTTTCTGGTGCCATGTAGGCTCTGTAGTTTTCTCTGAAATTGTCTGGTAGGAAAAAAAAAACAAATAAAAAGGTAATTTAGCTCAACATCTTGCTGGCCTTTCACCAGGTTAAATAGCATCTGGTCCTTCATGTTTAAAAGGATTAAAAGAAAGCCTTTGCAGATTTTCTGTAACAAGTATTTTTCACCATGTTTCTATGGTGTAATTTAGCTAATCACTTTAGAGGTATAATGATCATAAACTGTTATGTGTGTGAAGCACATTGGTTTTTCACACACAGCAAGGTAAAAATAAAAATAGCTGCCATTCAACACTTGAAAATTTTGCTCCAAAGTTAATTTTCACCTACATTTAAAAGGTAGCATTAGAATCACAGAATGGTTGCAGCTGAAAAAGACCTTTAAGACCATCAAACCCAACTGTTCTCTAACTCTACCAAGCCTGGTGTTAAACTATGTCCCTCAGCACCCAATCTCTGCCTCTTCGAAACACCTTGAGGAATGGGGATTCAACCATCTCCTTGGGCAGCCTGTTTCAATATTTGAGTGACCTCTCAGGGAAGAAATTTCTTCTAATGTCCAACCTAAACCACCCCTAAGGCAACTTGAGGCTATTTCCTCATTGTCCTATCACTTCTTAGTAGGAAGAAGAGACCAACATGCACCTCATTCCAACATCTCTTCAGGGAGTTAAAGAGAAATGAGGTCTCCCCTCAGTCTCCTCCAGACAAACAATGCCAGTTCCCTCAGCTGCTCCTCACCAGATCTGTTGTCCAGACCCTTCAACAGCTTTGTTGCCGTTCTCTGGACATGCTCCAGCACCCCAATGTCCTTCTTGGAGTAAAGGCCCAAAACTGAACACAGTATTTGAGGTGTGTCCTCACCAGTGTCAAGTAGAAGGGAACAATCCCTGCCCTGCTCCTGCTGGTCACACTATTGCTGATACAGGTCCGGATGCCAGTGGCCTTCTTAGTGAGTTACAATGAAATGGCAACTTCTTCCACCTTACCATTAACAAAGTTTCTCTGTCACTGAAGAAAAATGAAGTTTCTTGGGGAAAATCCAAGACCACCAAATCTACTTACTATTAAAATCAACCTTGGAGTGCTCAAAGAGAAGCAACAAAAGATGAGCAGCAAAGTTACATGAAAACATTAACAAGAGCAGATGTCACCATTCTTGCAAAGTTTAAAGAAAGTCATAAATCCTAATTGACTCTAATATAAGTGATTCTGTGATAAATGTACATGGCACACCACTAGCAGCATGTCTTGCACATCCCTCCAGAAGTTAAAGTACATCACACACCAATAAGAAGACTCCATTGTGATGAATACTAAACTACAAAAGCATCAAAAAGACAGTATTCAGACTTTGGAATGTGAAAACCATCTCTGATTTATTATATAGTTTATATACACAGAGAAGGAAGAAGGTTAACAGCAGCTTGCTAGAGACAGATTTTGTAACTCTGGTCACTGGATTCACGGGAAGCCAAACACTGTCTCAGGCTAAAGCCATACAGGAGTCTACAGTCATAAAAAGGTAAAATGGAAGGGGCAATGGTCAACAAATCAAGAAGCTGAAGATTTTTATTGCAATGAAGTTGAGAAGCATCAGTTTGAAACGACGGGTATCCCATCAACAAAGAACTGTACAAGAACACAAAAAAGTGAATACTGGAATGTGAACACCTTTAAATTGGAGTCACTGGAAAGAACAGGACAAAGTGTGCATACAGAACCTCCCCATCATCACCTCTTTTTGTTTCTTGATGTTTTTATTGTTGTTGTTGCTGCTGCTGTTATTGTTGCTAACATCTTTTTTTTTTTTTTTTAAGATTGAATAAGAATGCAGAGACTTTAAGACAACCAAATCTATCAGTCAGTTCCTTAATCATCTGAAACTACTTCTGACTGTGGCAAATGCCACAATCAGCATTGCTTAAGCCTTGAGATATTTTCAGCAAGTCAGCAAGAAAGACCAGCACACATCTCAAATTCCACTGCAGAGGTCAAAGAGTGTTGGCTGCAGTCTGGAGAAGCATTGACTGTTTTCTTGTGAATTCCCTTCACTGTTGCCTTTAACCATGCATTTGCTGGGATCACACACAGCTCTAAACCACATGCCCAGCAGGTATCATCAGTTGGAGAACCTGGCACAACTCTTTGAAGTAAACCCCAACCTAGGCATCACAAGGCAGGGATGCTTCAGCACTAACTACTTAAGTCTGCTCATCTGCTTCACTGCACCCAACCACCCACTGAGGCAGACACAGCTACTCTCTGTCAGCATCCTTTCAGACCTGGAATTCTGTTACAAGGTCAAACATATGAAGGGCACTGTCAGAATACAGGAATCGGTGACAAGCCAACTGATCTCTGGTGATTTGGGAAGCACAGAAAGAGAGATGAGGCCAATTGCAGAAGAGCCAGAGACTCAATAAAGGCACACACCATTTCTCCAAAACTTCTCCAGCAGTGCTGCGGTATTTGTGCATGGCTGTAGAGACAAATGTGAAAAGTGTGCAAATAGCATTTTTGTTCATCTCGTGCAGTTAGATCTCCAGTACTATTTGCAGCAGCATTGCACCATTTGATCAGTAGTTTGCATTCTCATTAAATCATTATATAATAATAAGCAGTTCAGTAGTAACTGCAACTGCTAAAAAGTAGCTAGGACTGAAAAAAAAAAAACCAAAACAAAACAAACTCTAATCACTAGTTAAGTCCATATAATTCATATAATAAAAACTTATGACTAAGTCCACACACAGAGAGGAAAGATGATTCCTGCAATTATTCAAAGCTAACGACAGCCCTGTTCTCAGGCAGACAATCTCCTGGGTAATACCTTTCATTGCTACAAGATGCAAAAGACAGCCACTGTGATTTTATATGACCTCTGCTGAAGATAAAGATGTGCCTTCATGACAAAGCCACGCTCAGCTACTTTTACTAGCTCAGGGATCAGAAACCACTTGGCTGTGTTACCATAACTCTACCTGAGCTTCTTAGCAGGGCTGTGCTGCAAATTGCATTGCCCCTTGCAAAGACCTTTCTCACCTATCATGGGCAATACTGCTTCTGCTTTTTCTGCATTGTGCTCTGCAGAAATGCTTCCAGGGATGCAGTTTCTTCCCTGCGACCAGCCATCCTTGAATGCTAGTCTCTCACCAAGCTTGATTGACCACACTGACTTGTAAACAATGTGGTCCATCACTGCTAGTTAAGTCCTTCAGTAAGTCACTAACATTTCCATGTGCAGTGTATCAACTATTTATCACTATACAGTTGTTTGTATCTTTCTGATCACCTGACAAGGGATCCACACATACCAGAAGCCAAAGGCACTGGACAGTTACCACATAAGGAACTCCACCAACATTTCCAAACTTACCGTTTCAAAGCTGCCTTTGTGCATCAGATCAATAGGAGGCCTGAAGAGGTCTGCTAGCGTAGTGAGTTTCTTATCTACTGCTCCTCCATTCCGTAGCTCCTGTTCTTGTCGAACTGCACACCCCCAAGAGGAAAGAATGCTGAATTAGACAAAATACTCACAAGACAGATTTACTGCTGGCTATAGGATCATACACAAACTTTGGCACTACAGTCACAAGGTTAGAGCACACTGCACAAGATCAGCTGCCATGGAAGGCAAGAACTCTGCTTGTCCTCTCTTTCTCAAGCACTCGGCAGTTATGTTTATTTAGGTATTTTTAAAAAGTGACCTAAGTATCAGCAGTATCATAAGTATCATCTCGCTCAAACTCCCCCGCCATGGGCAAGGACACCTCCCACTAGACCAGGTTGCTCAAGGCCTCATCCTACCTGGTCTTGAACACTGCCAGGGAGGGGGCATCCAAGATTTCCCTGGACAATCTGTTCCAGAGTCTCACCACCCTTACTATAAAAGAATTTCTTCATAATCTCTAGTCTTAATCCCTCCTCTTCCAGCTCAAGGCTGTCACTACAAGTCCTTCTAAGTCCCTTGCTAGCTCTCCTATAGTCCCCTTCAGACACTGGAATGTTTCCTTGGAGCCTTCTCTTATCCAGGTTGAAAAGCTCCAACTCCTGCAGACTGTCCCCACAAGAGAGGTGCTCCGGTCCCCTAATCATCTTCATGGTCTCCTCCAGACCCACTCTAGCAGTTCCATATCCTTCTTGTGCTAGGGGGCATCAGAACTGGACACAGAACTCCAGGTGGGGTCTCACAAGAGCACAGTACAGAGGCAGAATCACTTCACTCATTCTGTAATAACTGCACAATAGCGCTGACTCAGTTGTGAAAATACCTGGTATTCATGAGAACATTGTGTGAAGCCAAGGAAGAAACCTTAAGGCTACTCAAGTGCCAGAATGACTACTGACTAGCCAAGAAAAATTCAGTGGATTAACTTTATTTCTGTTAGATTCTTCCTCCCAGAGCAGAAAAAGTGGGTTTTTGAGAGTTACTAAGAAAATATCTGCCCTACTGAAGCAGACAAAATGTATTGTCTGCAGGTTTTACTAATACAGGCAAGAGTGTTCGGACCAGCATCCCCATGACCTGCTTCAGATGTCCATTACTCAGTACTCTCCCTTCAGCCACTCCAGAACAGTGTGAACTGCCAACCTTAACTGTAGCAGAGAAGTGGAAGAGACACGTCAGCAAATGGTACTGACACTGCAACAACTAGCAGCCTACTAATGTTACTAGAAAAAAATCTGCTATACAGTAAGCTATTTGAAAACTATCCTACAACTGAAAGTTTTCTTGGTCTACAACAGAAACTATTTTTCAATCTTACTTGCATTAAAGGAAACCAAGATAAGAGTAAATAGAACCTCTAACTTACTGGTCTGCAGACACTTACTGGTTTCTGTTTGAAAATCTCGAAAACCATCAAATATTGAGCGTGCAGGTCTACGTCTTTTAGGAGCTTGAAAAGAAAAAAAAAATCAATGCAAGAATTATTTCAGAAGTATATTATCAAAATAATGATGTATTAGTACTTTTCATCACATGTGTGAGGAAACAAAATAGGAACCCAGAGCATGATGATGCAGGAGTGAGGTGATTAGGAAGGGTTAAAGACGATGGAAGGATGGAAAAAGGTAGTGCATTAAGACCCACTTCCCAACACGTCCTTCACCCAGAAAAGCTTACCCCAGAAACAAAATAAGGATCACAGAATCGTAGAATTGTCTGGATTGGAAAACACCTCAAAGGTCATTGATTCCAACCATCAACCCAACATCACTATAGCCATTAAACCATGTCCTAAAGTGCCACGTCGTCACATTTCTTGAGCATCTCCAGG